>SNVD02013284.1:0-78636 GCA_013180625.2 Boswellia sacra
TTGAGATTTTGAAAATACTTGACTGGCAAAGGACCACTAAAATTATTATTTGAGATGTCAAAAATTCTCAAATTAGGAAACAGATTGTTAGCCTCAAAAGAACTCCATATGGAACCATAAAATTGATTGGAATGAGAATGAGAACTTGCAATTCAGGAAGACTTCCAAGCCAATATGGGAATGTATCATTAATCTTGTTGTTACCAAGATCAAGAACTTCTAGCATGGCACAATTGACGAAAGATCGTGATATTGGCCCTTCCAATCCATTGTCGTTGAAGTCCAGGGTCCCAAAATGATTACCTTTTGCAAACATTCCTGGATTAGTACCATGAAATTTATTCTTCTGCAGATCCAAAACATGAAGACTGCTAATGTTTCCCATGCATTCTGGAATGGTACCATTCAAGCTATTATAGGAAAGATTTATAATTTTAATGATAGTCATATTGCAGATCAGGTGGGGCATCTCCCCAGTGAAACTGTTGTTTGACAATGAAAACAACATCAAGTTGGGTGGTGGAATTGGAAGTGGTCCTTTGAGCAAGGTGGAACGAAGGTCCAAATATTCAAGATTTTTCCACAGAAGGTGCTCTATGTTGGTCAGGAGGTTGTGGGAAAGATTCAACCAAAACAAAGTATCCTTTCCAATATCCCTCATCCAATTGGGAACTCGACCATGGATTTTATTATTTGAAAGGTCCAACCATACTAATTGATCTAGACTTCTTAAGAATTCTGGGTACTCAATTAAGTTGCAAGCAGATAAATGCAAAATCTGATGGTTGGGTAAAGAAGAGTTGACTTTGAATGTGGTACTTACTGATATTTGAGGACTATTAGAAAGGTCCAGTTCTACTAATTGATCTAAACTTCCTAAGAATTCTGGAAATTCAATTAAGTTGCAGGCGGATAAAGACAATGACCAAAGTTTGGGTAAGGAATAGTTGACTTTGAATGTGGTGCTCACTGATATTTGAGGATTATTAGAAAGACGGAGCACCTCAAGGTTTTTGAGCTTTGCAAACATGTAATCTTTTACATTGACACTTAAATTGTTTGACGAAAGACACAAACAAGTCAGATTAACAAGTTCAAAGATTGAGCTTGGAATAGATCCTTGCAACCTATTGTTTCCCAAATCAATCCGTTGCAATGAATTACTCTGAAATTCATCAACAGGCCAACTAAGTTTATTACCACTGAGAGCCATCAACTTCAATGATGGTAGAGTGAATAACCAAGATGGCATAGAACCAGTGAAAGCGTTATCAAATAAACCAATAGAAACTAAATTTTGAAGGCCACCTACATGGAAAGGTATTTGACCAACTAGTTGATTACTTCCCAAATTTAGAAAAGAAAGTTGGGTTAGGTTGACAAAAATATCTGGAAATTCACCAATGAAATTATTGTGTGAAAGATATAAATGACTGAGGTGTTCAAGATTTGAAAGAAATGATGGAATATGACCAGTAAAATTGTTATAGAATAGGCTCAAATAAGTAAGTTGTGAAAGGTTTCCAAGTGATGCAGGAACTAACCCATAGAGAGTGCAGTTAAAAAGACGCAAATGCTACAATTAGGTAATTCTCCTGACAAATTCATGTGAGAGAGATCCAAAAACTTGAGAGGAATGCTCCAATTAGCCTGGGAAGGTTACCTGTCAAGTTGGAGTTATATGCTAAACTGAGGAATTGTAGATTTGGAAGATGGAAGATGCCATCTGGAAAGTTTCCTCGCAATCCACATTCGTTGAGACTTAGAGAAGTCAGAGAGGAAGATAGATTAGTAAAAGAACTCGGCATGATCTTGGACATTTTCACATTATCCAAAATTAGCTTTGTTAGCTTAGTCAGATTTTGAACTAACCCTTTCGAAACAGGAGGTTCAAGTATCAAAATATTGTCATCAAACAGACAAATTCGTGACTGGATGAAAAGAGGTCAAGGGAAACCAATTTAGACAGGTGGGAGATTTCGGATGGAATATGGCCACAGAAGTTTGAGTTTGAGAGATTAAGGTGCGTCAAACTGGGAAATCGAGTAAAATCAGAAGAAAAGGGAGAGTTATTGAAATCATTGAAAGCAAGGTTGAGAGTTTGGAGGTGGGAAAGAAGAAAGAGGGTAGTGTTGAAAGGGATGTTGCCATGTGGCCAACTACAACTAAGGTCAAGACCAATGACATGACCAGTTAGAGGATCACACCTGCCCCCATCCCATGAGCAACAATCAATATCCCCTTTCCAAGACAAAGTTTTTGAATAAGAAGGACACCTTCCATCACAATATGGTGGCATATTAATTCCAAGCACTGAATATTCTCTGTAGAAATCGTAATCCAATTAAGAAATGTTGATGAAGGAAAAAAGTTGTTTTAAATTGGAGCAATGCAGAACTCTGGTCATCAGAACAGAGCATTGTAGAAGAAGCACAATAATACAAGAGCAATAACTGAAGGCAGAAAAGTTGAAAAGCAAGCGTTAGGCCACCCATCTTTTCTTGTGAAAAATCACAAGAAGAAATGTGAGTACTTATAGAAATTTGGAGAAGTCGAGTCACTACAATCAGTGGAGCAAACTTTAGCATTTATTTTCCATTTTTTTCTGTAAAATAATCTCTCCTTGTCGACTATTTCCCAACCTTCTGGAAATTAATAAAATTTTATCTTTTTCTTTATAACTTGCAATCAAATACAATAATTTAAATCCAAAAATCTAATAGAGACAAGTAACCTTTTCCCTATGTTACACGCTTATGATTCAATGTTGACTATTGTCTATTGTTCCCTATTGTTGGTCGCTTTTCACCTACGTCCTTTTTTCGTCTCTTGTTATTTCTTCTTTTCCCATTGGATATGCATAAGGTGGTGGCCGACAAAGCATCATTTTTTTTTCTTTAGTTTGCAAAAGCAAAGAAAAAAAAGCTTTCAACGTGTTCATATACAAGCTTTTGCCCCAATGCAGATCCAAAAATAATGCCATTGTTTAAATATCAAAACCGAAAATATTTTTAATAAATAGTACTGCATATTCCAAATTTTAACTTTAATTATAAATTTATATGTCTGAAATAATCGAACTTGATACATAAATATTGAATTAATATGGTAAATAATTGTATTAAATGTGATGAATGATATAAGTTTTTTATTTTTATTTTTTTTACATCACTTGAGATGGTAATTGAACTTAAAATATAATTTGGGAAGCATGGATACAATAGTACTCATGTTTAATATGCTTAGACATAATATAGATTGTCAAAAAGATATTAACACATAAACTTTATTTTTTTGTATACCAAAAACTAAAAAATTGAATAAAACAAACTTTGATTAATCTATCTTATACCTTACAAATAGCTTGATATGTTTAACATCTTTTTATTAAAAAATTGAAAGATATTTTTAATACAGTATAAATGAGAGAAAAGAGGAATGTCATTATCCCTAATCTCCATGCCTAATAAATTAATATATTTATCAAATTATTGTAAAGAAAATGATTTTTCTAGCTTATTCTTAATTATCTAAAATTAAATTAATTAGGAATGTCATTATACCTAATTGATTAAATTTTAAATTTTTATATTGGATTAATTTTCATTGAACAAGGTGACCTTTTTTTTTAATTGCAAGGAAGTTCATTTTCATCTCTTTATTAGTAAATGATTTGATGAAAGTCATTAATAAAGATATTTTCGATGACTTTAGAAAAATTCATATATATGTTTTTCAAACGCACTGCTAGATCATATTCACAAGGAACAAATTGTTAATAATTTCAAGGAAAAAAAAAGTAGATATGTATACTACTAGAGTTAATTAAATTTGAAAAATTCAAAAATATTTAATCCTCTTAATATAAAATCCTATAATAAAGAATATATACGACTACAAGGTGTTAAACATCTAAGCATCCAAGAGAGATAATCTACAATATATTAGAATTTTCAACTTCCAAGTCTAATCAAATAATATCTTGTGCAATCTTGACAATTATATATAGCTTGTTTGTAGTCTCATGCTGTGAGATGATTTGCTCAAATTGATGGAAACCCATAACAAGAACAAACCAAAATCAAGAACAAATAAACTCCAACCAAACACTCACACTCACACATGATCAACCAATAATCTGTTTGAATAATTTTTTAAAATATCAAAAAATCAATGTCTGAATAATGTCTGTATAAAGTCTAATAAAATAATACTGAAAACTTATATTTATACTAATCTAAACTTATTGGAATTTGAATCAAATTAGGAAAGGAAAAATCTCTATTTTAGTCAAAATCCCTGAACTAAGAATTTGGGTTTGAATCAAATTAGGAAGTCAAAATCCCTAATTGAGTCAAAATCCCTAGATTATAAAATTTCTAATTCAATTAAACTAAAATAACTCAATTTATGAAAAGACTTAATTATCCCTAATGTAAAAATAAACCATGCTATACCACAAATAAATATTATTTTCAAGTGAATTAGGATCCTCTCATGATCTTAGTTTCGCCTTAGCTTTTGTAAATCTTGTGCCACATGGATTTTATTGATTTTGAGTGATTGAGATCTATTATACTCTCTTCTCTCTTATTTGTTATGTGTTAACAACCAATACTCCAATCAAGTATTTGCATTTTGCTAAGGGGAAGGTCAAATTAGGAGAAAATCTTGATCCCAAGTGTGACTTTTCAAGTGGGTAATAATCAACTTCGTATACATTTAGATTAATATCTCATGAACCCAACAGCTGAGTATGTGACATAAATCCAAAAAGTCACACTTGGAATATGATCAGTCGGCACACTAAAATATCATACCCCAGACTTTTGGTAGATTCCAAATAATATTTTTCAGGCAGTGTCAAAAATTTTAAAAATGAAATCTTATTATTGACTAACCTGAATTGATGTTATGGAGAGATTTAATGTAGAAATTAATGCTATTATGTACACTTTGTTTTTAATCATTTTTTTTCTTAGGATAGTAGTACAACTCCCAAAATTATTCTAAAATCAAGTATCTCAAATGACATGTCATAATTTTAAATCATTCACTTGACTATCACTAATTGAGTACACATCCTTTAAGATACAAAATTTGAGATGTAATTTGGTTTGAATATCATTATTATTTTCTTAATTGTGATTGAAAACTTATTATATCTCCAATGTATTGATAACTTGGTGTTAACGGTGAATTCAATCCATGAGGAATAATTAATATTTGCCATGATAAGTAGACTTAAAATTAGTACTACAGATATCCTAGCAAACTTTTGATGTAGTCCAGTGTATATATTTCCAGTCCACAGTATTTGATCATCATTTTCTTCAGGCAGAGACAAACTTGAAGTTTGAAATATTGACAATTATAGATTGTTCATAGTCTTGTGCTGTGAAAAGAGGGCTAGATACAAAGCCTTGGTCTAATAACTAGAAAATATGTACATTAATTTGATGAAGTAAATTGAAAATAATTTAAAACTAGGTAATTATTGTGTAATGAAAAGGAGGGTGAGAGAAAAGTGTAAGATGAAGAAGTTAGGCACTCATAAGTCTTGGGTCATCCAACAACCATAAGTAGTTTTGCAAGTAGCTATTTTAAGTCTGGCTTGTTCAAATAATATCATTTTTCAAGTAATTAACTGATAAATCAAATAATTTTATATTCAATGAAACTGATCAAATTCTTCAAAATGAAATAAATTAACTAATAAAAACTTCTGGGAAATAAAAATAGACTATTCATTCACAATTATGATAATATTATAATAGTACCATGTGTAACACCCTAAAGTTTACTAATGATTACAATATTTTTATGTTACCATATATATGTGTGTTGGGTGTAGGTGTTGTTGCAATAAAATAAGGATTAGGGAGGTGATTGAAGAATTAAGGAAATGAGGGGCTGAGTTGTGCTTTTTCCCTTCATGTTTATGTATATAAACCCCCTAGACTCTAGAAAGACTCATTTTTCTTCCCCATTTCTCTTTGAAACGTCCAGCACCCTCTCTCCCTATTCCCTCAATTTTGCCATGGAATCAAGAGGAGAGTAAGGAAACAAGAGGCCAAGAGGTAAAAGATTCACTCCTCTCTCTCTAGCTCTAGCCATACCCATGCAATTAAGTGATGGTTTATTGTTATTTGTGATATTTCATGTTAGGCATATGCTATAAATGGCTAGAAAAACATGAATTAGAGTGAGTTATGGAAGAATTTAAAGATTTGATGATGCTAGGAAGCTAGAAGTAAAGTATGAGTATGAATCCTGTAGAGTTGTTATTCTGAACAGTGCTAAGTCCGAAAATTCCCATTAATTCCATGGTTGTTTGCCGACTTTGAATTTTTATATGGTCAATTAGATACATCAAGGAGTTTATATAATTTTGAAATACTTACAAATTCATAGTGTGTGAATTGTAATGAATTTTGGAAGTTTTGGTTCGAAATTGTGAATTCCCCTATTTTCGAATAGGGCACGGGAAATGAACTCGATTTGAGGGGGAAAATATTCGTAAAATTTCTTGATTTTTAATATGCAAACCCTTGGTATGTTTTCTGTTAGACTGTAAATTTTCATGTTTTTTGGAGTTGTGTACGAATTTTCATGAATTTCCAAAACTGGACTTAAAGAATTGTGAATGACAATTTCCAGAATAGAGCATATCGAGTAAATTTCATTTGACTGACTTAAAATCCTTATAAAATCGTGATTTTTGGTGGAATTACTCTTATATGTGTCTAGTTCTAGACTGGAAAGTTTGGTAGAGATTTGATTATTGTAGAATTTTATAAAATTCCTCAAAGTTGCACTGTTCAGTTGAGAGGTCTGCAGACAGATTTGCTGTGTGAATGAAATTAAGGATTTTCAAGGGGTATATGACCTTATTTTGACTCAATAAAATTCGTGGACTATAATATGTATGTCTATTGAGTTCCATGAAGTTTGGTGATGATTGGAAATGAATAATCTCTTACCATAATAATCCAACCAATATGTGTGTGTGATAGAGTTTAATAAATGATGTTGTTGGTTGGTTAAACTGTTGTTAACCTATAAGGGGTTTAATGATTTCTAAATGTACACTGATCAGTGCGTCATGACTATGGCAATGGTTACCAGAGAGGAAGGAGAAGAAGAAGAGGTGAATTTCAAATATCTGCATTTCTTCTCTTGATACATATGATGCCGTTGTCAAGAAATATAGGAAAAAAAATTAAGAGGCGAGGCTAATCAGGTAAGTAGCTAGACCCTTCTGAGGACACAACAGATGTTAACTCTTAATGAATGTGTTTAATGACTGTGTTTGTGAACATATGTGAAATGAGTTGATGGAATGTGGATAGGGCCATGAATACATGGACCTTGATATGGGAAATGATTTGATTATGGTTTATAGTGATTTATGAAATGTGTGATTTCGCACACTTTGATGTGTATGTGAGTTACTTGTTGGTGTAAATTCTATGTGTGTGAGATATAGAAATGTGAATGTGCCCTCATATATGTGAATTTGTTATGATATGGCTTGAATAACATTGCCAATGAAATGATGTGTGTATATGAAGAATGAAATACATGCCAAACGTTCAAGGATACTAATTACTCATGTGAGATGGCATGACAAATGAATGTCTATGAAATACCATGTGTATTAGAGTTCCATGAATATGTATGAGTGGAAAATGAATGAGATCAGTTATACATGGACATAAATGTGCAACGATATGATTGAAATACATCGAAGAGTAATGGAAGGGTTGGCACTAATAAAGAAGTCAATGGGTTTCTATGTGTGTAGAAATGATGCCAATGTGTGGATTGTGCACATCCATAAGTGTATATGAGATATGTAGGCTTATTGTATTTATTAATGTATATTAATGAGAAGCCTACGTAGAACCTCAATTATGATAGTGAACTGCAATATTGTGATATTTGAAGGCATGCATCACTGTGTGATGCGTTATTAATTTGAAATTACATGCAAAGCCCATGGGAATATATTAAATTTTGAATGTGAAATGTGATACCGTTAAATGCTACCGTTATGGTGAATGAATTGTGATGTGTTATGATTGGGTTAGAAGCTTGACATAGAGCTTCATTTATGCGACTGAAATGTGAAATGTGATATGTGAGTGAAAGCTTAATATAGAGCTTCACTTATGTGACTGAATGTGAAAACTGATATGTGAGTGGCATGCTACAACTTAGGATACTTGGCTCTCATAGCTTGAGGGGAGGTCTGGACCATGTGTTTTCCTATATGAGATTCAGTAGCATGGGCCCAGTATCACCTGGATTGTCAGACTAGCCCTAAGTTATTTCAAGTGTAGGCATCTCTGTGCATATGTACTATTCCGTGTGGTAGGATAGAGTCCAGCAGGACTATGTGGCTGTCACCTTCGGGTGATGGCGGATTCGTACAACGTGAGAAATACTCACTGCGATGATGTCTTGCCTACGGATGCCGCCAATGGGTGGCTATGAGATATGGGTCCACATATGTGATCCGTAATATGATAAGTCCTACCTTGATTAGAGAGCACTGTTCCTAAGTATCTCTGACTGTACTATGGAAGCTTCCAAAATTATGTGAAATGGATATCCATATGAACAATGTAGCTAGCTTGTGAAAACTCATGGTGAATGATTTATATGTTTATGGGAGCACATGAGGATGTGATAGACTTGTGGAAAGTTTATTTGTAAATGAGACATGTGTATATAAATGGGTTTTTGTATAGATATATGTGATAAGCTTTGACATAGAAAAGCTATGTTTGATTACCCGTAGACAGGTATTTATAGAATTAGAAATGTGATTGGATAAGTGAGTAATTGGTCTAGGAAATTGGCCAATGATGCAAGGTTGGCGCTCATGCAGAAGCGCACCTTTAACCGACCTAAAGAGGTATAGGCAGAGAAATGGCGTCATTATGCCATACTTTTCGCGCTGGAGCGCCACTTGCACCGACTCAAGTAAGAAAGAATAGAGAGTTGGAGCATGCATGCCTCTCCCTTGGCGCAGGAGCGCGAAACTGAAATATACAACATATTGGAAATCAGAAATTTGGTGCCGCTGCGGCAGTTTCCTCACGCAGAGGCGTGATCCTTGAACAGTGAAATCAGTTTTTTGACTTTCTTAGCAAGGCATTGGTGGCTTGTATACTAAAAAATGAACAGTAATAAGTGATTTATGGAATAAGTATTGAATAGTAGTCATATTCTGAAATGGTTATCGTCATTAATTGTTTTATTTTGAGTGTTATGCCTATTTTTATAATTCTAGCTACTTACTCGGTTTCATACTCACTAGTCTCTTATGTACCTCAGGTAATTGATCAGTTAAAGATTATAGGAGGATTTCGGCATAGAGACGACTGTGTTCTCTTGGCAAGCTCTTATCCGCTGCAATATTACTATATTGGGTGCGGGGTGTGACGCCATGGGCGTTTAATCTCCAAATTAATCACGCTTAAAACCCAGTCTTGGTTTCAAAAGTCTTCCCAAAGATTCCAAAAATACTTCATTAAGTGGTGCAATAGCAATTAAATTGATATTATTATCCAGTAAAAAGAAGTGGCCATGCTGTTCTTACATGACTAAATATAGTCACGGCTGATGGAGATATGTTGAGTCTTTGCTTCTTCTTTTCTAAGTCAATGAAACCCAGAAGTTCAATGTTTGTGTTTATATTTAGCGTGGGATAGGGGCTAACATGTATTGAGATGACCAGCCCCTAGCTTTCGCTCATGAGGCTAGGGGTGGGTCATGCCATGTATGGTATAAACTAATAATAAACGTAACAGCTACTAATAGGATATTCTTAACGATATATCTTAAGATAACATATTAATACCACAATCAAGGGAAGAAGGGTTTATTAATGAAAAACAACTATTTAAATTGGAGCAAAATAGAAGTCTGATCATTAGAGCAGAGTGTTGCAAAAGAAGCACAGCAATGCAAGAGCAATATCTGAAAGGTAGAAAAGATGACAAGCAAGCGTTAGGCCACCCATCTTTTCTTATCGAAAATTAATTACAGGAACAAAGGGAAAAAAGGGAAATGAAATTGGTGAGTTTGATCACAATTTAAGTAGTACAATCCATATATTATTTGAATTTGTTTATTAAATTAATTTTATTACACCACACACCACAGAATAGTGTAAATAAATCCATGCATTACGTGGTGTACTTGAAAATGTTTAACAGTGGTGAAGTTTTGTCGAATGACCCACCAATTAAAAGTAATCTTATTAATTGTTAGTAAAGTATAAAAGGAACAGAAAATACATAATTATGAATGATAGTGAAAAAATTTTATATGCAACGACTTCATCAAAAGGTCCCATCAAACCTTCAGGTCATGCAGCAATGAGGACAACCATATCAAAACTTGAGAAATCAATTTAAGTTCTTGTTACCTTACAGTACCAGTGTATTGCAAATTAAATGTCATTAATTTCTCTTTCTCAAGTAGTGCCAAAGACTATGAAAATGGAATCCTTTTGTTGACTAGACCGACTAGACCGAATTGAGGACGATGGATATAATATTTGATGTATAAATTAATGCTATTATGTACTATTTGCATTGGATTTATATATCTAACATATTGATAACTTGGTTTTAACGGTGAATTCGTTGATATTCTATCAAAATTTATATATAGAAGTATTTTAATTCGATACTTATTTTTTTCTATTACTCTTTTCATCTTTTGTTTTATGATTGTCTTCGATAAATTAAATGCCTGTAGAGGTATTCCATCAATTATTAGTGCAAGTATAGAGATTATAAATATTTAAAAGATAGCAACTATGCATATATTGCTTAATAGACAATGAAAACTTTAATTTTACATTAAGAATTATTTTTAATTTTTATGATATCTACAATGAAATTATTAAGGAACAAACACAAAATATTAAAACTTGGATAATATCATTAACTATCCCTATGGTTATGTATAATTTCAATCACAATAATACTTTCGTATTTTTACCACTACATTCCTTCATGGTTTCATATCTTTGTCGGTAATGTGCCCTGTAAAATTGATAAAATAAACTGCTGATTTTGGCGTTAAAGTAGCTCATACTGGAACTGCATCAAGAGGAAGTTGCGTCTCTAGTGTTTTGATGCCCACTTGCTCAAGGAAAGGCGGTGATAATGGAGTGCAAGTTAGTAATGTTTGTGGTTATAAGGATGTAACAGTTAAAAGACAAGTAGCAGCAAGCTTCAGACTCTATTTATTTATTTTTATTTTTTTGGAATTAATGTTTGCGAAGACTTCACCAACCAAGCTTTCGGTTTTAAATGTGATTTGATATTAGACCAATGTATGCTGGTCCTACATACTTTTTACTAAACTCACTGAAGGCCGATCGTCATTGTCCAGCAAGCATAAGTGGCTATGCTGGTCCTGCATTCTTTTGACTGAACTGAGTGAAGGCCGCTCACGGAGATATTTATGATGTCTTTGTTTCTTATTTTCTAAATCAATTGAACCGGCCCATAAATTCCGTGCGGTGCTTGTATCTTGATGTATGATATAGGAGTGTTGTTATTTAAGCCTCACATAATCTTTTTTTAAGCCCCTCCGTTTACTTTTTTTAATTAAAAATACATCAAAATTTTAGTTACCATAATTACCCCTTATAGTTATTATGTCTTCTCTCTCTAAATGGGTTTCTTCCTTGGGATAAAAATTCATTTTACTTCCATGGCTGGGTTGTTCGCTTAATCTGCTACTCTGCATCATCAAACCCAACAATACATAAATGCATTCATTCAAACTCAACTTCATAATATATTCATTTAACTTACTCTTTAATCTAGTTTTGACAGTTTAAAGTTTAATTACTTGTGAAAGGATATTGTCGCTTTGTGACCATATGTCTACAATCAATATTTCTTTTATATTCAGTTTTATTTTAATCTCAGTGGCAGAAAAAACAAAACCTTCTAGCAATATCTTTACAACCCCAAACCCTATATTTTTTAACAATTGGGCTTAACCTATAAATGTTTTAAGTGTTTTTCACAGAGGAAGAAAGGGGAGAAAGAGGGCTGGGTGAGGATTAATAGAGAATATGTGTTTGTCATGCCTACACTTTTTAATAATGAAGCTTTTTTCTTACAGTGTTGCTGAGAACCCATATTGGAATTCTTTACTAGAAATAGTAGTGAAACCCTAAATATTTATGATAGAATGATAAAAGGTTATTTTTTATATCAACTAAGTTATATTTGTAAATTAAATTTTTTAATAACTTCAAATTTAAACAGAGGCTTAAAAAGAGTTTTACAGGGGATTAAATAACAACCCTCATGATATAGTAACAAAAATAGGAATAACAATAATGAAGCCCTCATATATAAAGCACTGGCCAAGGCCTATGAGGACTTTTCTTTTCTTTTTTCTAAATATAATCTGAGTAATTTCTCAACTTCCAAAGTTTTAAATATAAAGATTTAAATTTTTCAAAGCACAACATTCAAATCAAGTCATTTATACGCACCAGTTCAACTCTCAACTTATTCTAAATCTAGTGCAAAAGATAATTATTATACTATTACAAGTTTGAGACTCTGGTAAATCTCAAGCAGTGCCGGCTTAGTGAGCTGCCTATGGGCACCTGGTTTGTAAAAGGCCCCAAAATAATTTTTTTTTTAATATCCTATGTTTTATGAAAATCTCCAAATATAATATCATTTATGAGTAATGCTACTCTTACAAACTATTTATACAAACTTACTTATACAAACTGACGTGACATAATGTGATTTGATAAATAAATACAGTGATTTGATAAATATATATCAATAATAAATGTCATTAATTAACATGGTTGATGTGACGATCATATAGGGATGCCACATCAGTTTGTATGTGTGAGTTTGTATAAATAGGTTGTATGAGTAGTATTACTCATCATTTATTATTTGAAGGTCCCAATTATTAAAATATTCTATGTTTTATGAAGCTACGAAATACTATAGTCAAATATTTATTTTCATTTTAAAGGTTTCCTTAACTCAATTTTACTGTAATCATTATGGTGGACTAATATTGAAATATATTCCTACAACAAAAGTTAAATATCATTAAATAACTATTTCAAAATTATTTTAATTAAAATTAAATATAATTGTATAATTCATAGTTAATAAAAAAATACATTATATATAAAAGAGAATATAATTAATCTTAACCACATTTGAATAATAAAATATATCAATGAGAAAAAAAGATGCGTAAAATTTCAAAAAAGATGATCCTAATTCTATCATGCATATAAAAAATTTTAGATCATCTCCTCATAAGTAAATTTTAGTTTCTTTTATTCCATACTTTTTAATTTTATTTTGTGATTATCAATTTTATTTTATTGATTGTTGTATTGATTATTTATTGTTCTGTACTTGACTAAATTTTATACTTTAGATTGGTCTAATAGAAACTATAAATTATGAACATAAAAAAAACTTAAGGGAAAGGAAATATTAGAACATGATACAAAAGTACAATCATCAAACTTTTTTTCGTAATTAAAATGTCAACAACAAAATCAATAGATAATAAAACTATTTAAAAGTTAATAACATTGAACATGATTGTAATAAATAACTAATATTCCTCACGAAATTATTGAAGATCTTTATTAAATTAATACTCTATCTAATAAGAAATTAAAGGTCTTTATTGAATAAATAGTGATATTCATCATAAATTGTATCCCAAATTTTATATCTAAATGATGCGTATTCAATTAATGATTGTCAAGTGGATATATCAATGATGTACTAATTTACTATATCATCTCATGATTCATTAAATAAATAATGTTTCATGTATCATATCATTTATGATGAAATTTAAAATAAAAATTTGAAAAGTATATCATTGCTCTCGTGAAATTTAAGATAACCTTTTTTCATGAAATATATAAGACCCATCTTTTAACTCTTGCCTAAGGCCTCAAATTTCCTAGGGCCAACACTGGTCTTGGGTCATTGTCAACATGGCGGAGGCTGATTCATAGTCATGTTAATTTCTTTTTCTTATGAAAGCATATACGGAACCAGACGTATAGTAGCATTAATCTTCATAGTTCCATATGTTGAAACACTGGTTAAAATGTTATTAAATAATGGTTAAAATGTGAATTTTTTTTAAAAAAATTGGTATAAAAGAATATATTAAAATCAAAACGGCAAGCAACAAAGATTTTCACATAATTCTGTTTACCATTAAGTATGGTGGTTTGCCTCCGATGGCAGTTCCTTTGGGAGCCCTGTGAAGTGAGGCCCCCATATCCAAAAGAAGTTAATAACCATAAAAACATAAAATAATTGAGAGCCGAGTCAAGAACCTGTGTAGTGAAAAAAGAGAAGGTTGCTCTACACTTTGCATGGTTTTTGTTAATGAAAATTAAAATCATATAAATTAACCTCAACGATATTAAACAGGAAAACATCAGGAATGCTTATGTAACAAAGTTTTAACATAATATAACATTTCAATTAGAATAGAAAGAATCAAATAATTGGCAAAATTGATAGATATGGTAGATATAACGAGAGTCGAGTGATCAAAAAAACATAAACCTTTAATTAAATTCCAGGGCATGATATAATCATAATCAATCTCCCATATATCATGTTTGCCATTCATCCATACGGCTTGCAAGGAATTATCCTGTAACATGAACAGCAGAGTTTAAGTTCCTAAATAACCAAAAATAAAGCAGAAATTTTAAAATACATTTTCCATTTTATTTTCAACTGTAACAAACATCATACCATCGTATCTGCAAGAGCAGTTTTGAAGTATATTCTTCTAGTGGCACTATTAACAAATCAGTATCTGTTGTTAAATTCCAAATGTTCTGAAAACAAAACAAGTCTGACGAAGAAACTGATTAGAACATCTTCATTAAGTAAATATTAGATAACAAAGATCCACAAAAACTATTGAGCTAATACTAAAATGGAAGATAAAGCAAAAACATGCAGAAAAGGGGAAAATAAAGAGCATAGCCTCAAAAATATCGGTAATCTCACTAGACTAATTCTAAGTACATTTAACTTGAAGAATAATCTAAATAATCTAAACTAAGTACAAAAATGATCAGAAAATAGCTGAAATGTCTATCAATTACCTTTATTAACAGTGCAGGATACATAATCAATTATCATGGTAGAAACAAGAAATCTCCTCGAGCATACTTCAGTTAAGCATGAATCTCTTGTGTCTCACTACTTTGGAGATTATACCCTCAAAGTGTTCCATTTCTCAACATACAGTCATATAATTGCGTAGTTTCCATTATCTCTCAGCAGCATTGCAATAACCACGAATTAAAATTGTCTAACTAACTACATCAGACAATTGACTACACATAACTGCAGTTTCAAAAAATCCATTTCACTCTTCTTGTTTTAGAATTGAGCACTTACAACCTTGCTGTCAAATATTCGTATGAAATTTTAAAGATACATTTTAAGAAATCATTTTAACAGCTAATAATAGTAAAATTTTAAATTTAATGAAAAAACAAACAAGAAGATCATAAATGACTAATTTTGTAACATAAGTGGTGACATGATACTTCAACAGAGTACAGGCAGTATGAAGAATTTTCATATCATTTTATTTTTATTTGACGAAAGATTTGTTCTTGGATGAGATTGATGAGTGTATGTTTGGTCATTTTTTTTGTCTTTTCTTGAAAAAGTAAAATTGTTTCTTAGAAATGACTTATGAAATTGGAATAAAATTCTTCTTTAATTTAATTTTGAATTTTTTTAAATATTTCGTACAATGATGCATTTTGAAACAAAAGTAGATAATTAAATATCTTATCTTTCCAAAAATATTTAGACCTACGAAATAAAGTTGTTAAGCCTAAATATAAAACTTTCTCAATATCACGAGATCTTTAATTGGTATGTCCTTTTAATACAAGCTCTTTTTTTATTGTTATTACAAATTGATTACTTAGTAATTATTAAATTTTTCTTTACTATATAGAAGCTACATTACAACAGATTATAAATGGAATCTCATTAACGTTAGATTAGAAGTCAACTGATAGATTCAACTTTAGCCTATATAAAATAAGTTACTAAATCGAATCACAATTAAAATACATTAATGGAAAACTTTGGTATAAAACATGAAAAACTTGTATATGTAATATTCATAAAAATAAATATTATAAAGATTTGCCTTATAACATACAATTTATAATTAACCACAACATATTAATTTAACCATTAATAAATAAAAATGTAGAAAAAATTTTCAACCGAAGAGTGATAGCTCGATTGCTTATAAAAATTATATTGATACAAAATAACTTCAAAAAATAATCTTATATAAAAGAAATTCTGTTGATACTTTTTTATATTACTTTTTTTTGTCATATTTTCGCATTCTTTTATGATAGGTTTGGACTAACCTTCCTTTAGACTTCAATACTCTTACTTTCATCTTTATATTTTATCAAAAAAACTAATGTTAACACCTCTAAAATTAATTTAACTCCATTCAAATAAGGATAAAAATATTAATTTCTGAAATCTCTAGATTTATATTAGTCCGAACATTGTAAGTTTTTCTTTTAGGTGGTGCTACCCTTATAAATTATTCATACAAATTCATGCAAATATATGTGATATTTTTGAATAATTTACATATTATCCACCTTAATTAATGCAACTAAGTTTTAAAATTTGCTCCTTCAATCATAGTATACCATATATAAGTTTGTAGGGTGTTTGTATTAAAAAAAATTGTAATAGTAATTTTATCCTCTTCTTTTAATTAACATAGTAATATCATTTTGTTAAAACCACTACAATTACTGGTTTCTTTTCTTTTGTTTACGTTTCTTTGTAGTGAAATTGATTTGATGATCAGTGGCGATAATTTCTCTGTATGGTTCACGGAAGGCCCTTCCCATTCTGACTGATGTGATGAATAAGCCTGGTTTAAGGGAGTTTTCGTTCATTTCAGGCTATTCAGGGGCCTAATCGGGGGATGGATTTACCAAAAATAAAAATCTCAAATATACTTTGTTCGCCAATTTGCCAAGAGTGTTAAGGAGAATCTAGAATTTGTGAAGAAAGCATGCTTGAGAGTTGGAAATTTGGTTAAAGAATTGTGTACATAAGAACAAGTGTGGTCTTGTTGATTGCTCTGAGAAGGGTACTGCAGTGTCTAAGCCTGAAAATGATAATAATATGTTCAATTTTACTCAATAGGTAATTGAGGTTTCCTTTCGTGTCCAGAAATATGTTCAATTTTGATGATATTATATTTAGAACGAAATTATTAATTAGTGACAAATTAACATAATATATAATTAAAAAATTCACTTGAAGATAGTATCCTGCCTCAAGTGAAATTTGGGTTCGCTATTTGGACACATAGAATGGAGAGACAAACCTCAATAAATCCCTTAATATGACTTATATTTATTTAACAAATATCGCTTCAAATTTAAAACTATTCATTTGTTCTTCTTCTTGGCTTCTGTTTCAGTGAATAATGGAGAAAACAAATGGGAAACTCTTTACCGCTCCGAGTCAGTTTAATTCTGAGGCAAAGTTAATCTAAAGAAATTAATTATCTCTTTGGCGCTTTTTTTCCCCCTTTTTTGATTTCAGATGTGGGCAAATATCATGAATCGTGAAAGTGATGATGGTGCGGATATAAACATAATTTGATCATCCAATAAAATGAAAATTCTACGAAATTAATAAAATAAAAAGGATTAATCATCTACAATTATTCTGATAAAGTTATAACAATACCAAAGTCTTTGTCTAATCAGGCTTAAGACTTAAAACTCCGTGCCTTGGTCACTCAAGTCTTCCCACAGTCTCCAAAAATTATTTATCGAGTGTTGCCAAAGCAAATTTATTGAGATTCTCCAGTAAAGCTGGTTGTAACACCTCAAAATTTTGTGAATAAATATGCCTCTATATGCCTTAAAGTGTGTATTTATTTATGTATATATGTGCCTAAATGAGATATATGTTAATAAGTAATTTTGGAGGATGAAATGGGAAGATGTTAGTAAGTACAAGGGCTAACTTAGAATTTTACCTCAATCATTATCTATATAAGCATGTAGAACTCTAGAAAATTGTATTTCTCTTTCTTGTCTCTACCAAAAACCGTTTCCAGCCCTCTCTTTTTCTCTGTATTTGCTTTCTTCAATTGTGAGAAATCAAGGAAAATTAAAGGAAACTAGGAGGAATTCAAGGTAGGAATCTTTTCTCTCCTTCAACTTCTCATGCTTAGTTACTAAATTTTGTGAAGGAATGTTAGATTAAACTATGGCCCAGGGTATGTTCATGTGATGTATGCAATTAGGTATGATGGAAATCACAAATTTGGTGGGTTATACATGATTCTAGTAGATTGGATGAGATAGGAAGGCCATAGATGATGATTGGGTCAGAATTCTGCAGGACAGTCAAACTGAGCAGTAGGGAGTACAAATTATCTCTAAAATTCTAGGAATATAATTTGGTTCTGAAATTTTTATATGTAAAACTAGACACATTGAGGAGTTTATATCATTTTGAATCACTCAAAAATTCGAAGTGAACAATTTATGGTGATTTTTCAAAGCTGCTGAACCGAATTTGGATATCCTCTGTTTTGAAACAGAGTATGGGAAACGGTTTTCATTTGAGGGACCAATGCTTCATGAAAAATTCTGGTTTTCGGTATACAATTCCTTAGGTATGTTTTCTATTGAACTGAAAGCTTTTATGGCCTTTGGAGCTTTGTATCAATTTATATGATTTTTCAAAGTTGAGGTTGTAAACCTGGAAATTTTAACTGTCAAAACAGAATAGATAATTTAAATTACATTTGGCTGACCTAGACACCATAGAAAATTTTGATTTCTGGTAAAATGATGGTTATATGTGTCTATTTTTAGACTGCAAAGTTTGGTAGTTATTTGATTAACAATGAATTTTATAAAATTCTTTAAATTGATACTGCTCAGTTGAGAGGCCCGGAGACAGATTATCCGTATAAGCAAGATTCAGGGTTTCTATGTGGTATATCACCTTATTTTTACTCAATAAAATTCATGGGATATAATACATGTGTCTACCTGAGTCCCATGAAGTTTTGGTGAGGATTGAGAATAATTGACCTTTTATTTCGATCACCCTATCAATGTGTGTGGGTGATATTGCTTAGTAAATGATGTAATTGGTTGGTTGAATTGCTATTAACCTATAAGGGGTCTAATGATTTTTAAATGGACATTGATCAGTGCGTCATGACTATGGCAATGGTTGTTAGAGATGAAGGAGAAGAAGAAGAGGTGAATTTCAAGCATCTATGTTTCTTCTCTTGATACATATGATGCCATTGTCAAGAAATATAGGAAAACAAAATTAAGAGGCGAGGCTAATCAGGTAAGTAGCTAGACCCTTTGGAGGACACAACAAATCTTAACTCTTAATTAAATGTGTTTAATGATTGTGTTTGTGAATATATGTGAAATGTGTTGATGGAATGTGGATGAGGCCATGAATACATGGACCTTGATATGGGAAATGATTTGATTGGGGTTTGTAGTGATTTACGAAATGTGTGATTTCACACACTTTGATGAGAATGTGAGTTACATGTTGCTGTAAATTCTATGTGTGTGAGATATAGAAATGTGAATGTGCCCTCATATATGTGAATTTGTTTTGATATGGCTTAAATAACATTGCCAATGAAACGATGTGTGTATATGAAGAATGAAATACATGCCAAACGTTCTAGGATACTAATTCCTCATGTGGATGGCATGACAAATGGATGTCTATGAAATACCATGTGTATTAGAGTTCCATGAATATGTATGAGTGGAAAATGAATGAGACCAGTTATACATGGACATAGTTGTGCAACGATATGTTTGAAATACATCGAAGAGTAATGGAAGGGTTGACACTAATAAAGAAGTCAATAGGTTTTTATGTGTGTAAGAATGATGCTAATGTGTGGATTGTGCACATCTATAAGTGTTTATGAGATATGTAGACTTATTATATTTATGTATGTATGTGTGATTAATTAGAAGCCCACATAGAACCTCAATTATGAAAGTAAACTGCGATATTTTGATGTGTGAAGGCATGCACCACTGTGTGATGTGTTATGAATTTGAAATTTCATGCCAAGCCCATGGGAATATATTGAATGTCGAATGTGAAATGTGATACTGTTAAATACTTGCATTATAGTGAATGAATTGTGACAAGTTGTGATTGGGTTAGAAGCTTGACATAGAGCTTCATTTATGTGACTGAAATGTGAAATGTGATATGTGAATGAAAGCTTAATATAAGACTCCACTTGTGTGACTGAAATGTGAAAATTGATATGTGAGTGGCATGCCACAACTTAGGATACTTGGCTTTTATAGCTTGAGGGGAGGTCTACACCATGTGTTTCCCTACATGGGATTTGGTAGCATGGGCCCGGTATTGCCTGGATTCTCAGACTAGCCTTGAGCTATCTCAAGTGTAAGCATCTCTGTGTATATGTACTGTTCCTTGTGACAGGATAGAGTCCAGCAGAACTATGTGGCTGTCACCTTTGCGTGATGGCGGATTCGTGCAATGTGGGAAGTAATAAATACTCATTGCGACAATGCCTTGCCTACGGATGCCACCAATGGGTGGCTATGTGATATGGGCCTACATATGTGATCTAACTGTGATATGATAAGTCCTACCTTGATTAGAGAGCACTGTTCCTAAGTATCTGTGATTGTACTGTGGAAGCTTCCGAATTATGTGAAATGGATATCCATGTGAATAATGTAGCTAGCTTGTGAAAACTCATGTGTGAATGATTTATGTGTTTATGGGAGCACATGAGAATGTGATAGACTTGTGGAAAGTTTATTTGTAAATGAGACGTGTATACAAATGGGTATATGTATGGGTGTATGTGATGAGCTTTGACATGGAGAAGCCATGTTTGATTATCCATAAATAGGTATTTATGGAATTAGAAATGTGACTGGATAAGAGAGTAATTGGTCTAAGAAATTGGCCAATGATACAGGGTTGGCGCAGGAGCACCATTAAATGGTGCAGGAGCGCATCTTTAACTCACCTAAAGAGGTATAGGCAGAGGAATGGCGTCTTTGTGCCATATCTTTCGCGTTGGAGCGCCACTTGCACCGACTCAAGTAAGAGAGAATAGAGAGTTGGCGTATGCGTGCCTCTCCCTTGGCGTAGGAGCGCGCAACTGAAATTTACAACGGATTGGAAATCAAAAACTTGGCATCGCTGTGCCAGTTCTCTCGCGCAGAGACGCGATCCTTGAACAATGAAATCGATTTTTTGACTTTCTTAGCAAGGCACTGGTGGCTTGTATACCAAGAAATGAGCAGTCATAAGTGATATATGGAATAAGTATTAAATAGTAGTCATATTCTGAAATGGTTATCGCCATCAATTGTTTTATTTTGGGTGTTACGCCTATTTTTTTAATTCTAGCTGCTTGCTGAGTTTTATACTCACTAGTCTATTGTGTACCTCAGGTAATTGATCAATTAAAGATTATGGGAGGATTTCAGAATAGTGACGACTGTGTTCCCTTGGCAAGCTCTTATTCGCTGCAGTATTACTATATTGGATGCGGGGTGTGACAGTAGTGGTATCAAAGCAAAGGTTTAAGATTCTATAGTCAATATTGGTCATAAGCGGTTAAGGGAACCAGGTCCTATGCCAAATCCTCAAGACTAAATGTTTGGTAAGTTGAATTATGAATTTCACTGTATATTGTGTTTATATCATTGTGCTTTGTAGTGTTAAACAAAGTGGGATCAACATGACTAGTACTGGTGGAGCAGCCAATGTTGAGAATCCTACAATTCAAAATGAAGAGAAAATTGAAGTTCTAAGAGCTAAGAATTAACTTCAGGATTCTTAACGAATTGAGTTTTTGGATGAGGATAACTGTAGAGTCTCAAAAGAAAAATTAATATGTATGCATTTATGTATTATAAAACTTAGAAATTATGTTAAAGATTAGTGGGTTGGATAGTGTGTGGATTTAGGCCCATGAGTTGGGGCTTTATATGTAGAAAATAGAGGGTTTTCTAGAAGAAAGGAGAAAAAAAAAAAAAAAGAGGAGAGGAGAGTCTCACGGTTTCAGAAAGAGAAGAAGAGAAGAAGGAGAAGAAGAGAAAGAGAGGAAATTCAAAGAGGTGTATAAGCTTGGAATACAAGTAGGGATTTTCTAACACTATACTTACCTCATGTTATGTATTTTGTTGTTAAATTGATATTGATTTGTTATGCATGTGACTTATGTTAAATTGATTGTTTTGATGCTTGGATGATGAATTATGAGTGAAACTACTTGTTGTAAGTTGATTGTTTGTGGTTTGAATGAGGAATTATGTGTGAAAACTAAGTGTTGATGAAATGAAGTAGAGATGGTTTTGACGGGAGTTGTAGTTCATATGACTATCTTGTGTTGTTTGAGCTGATGCATTTTTCTGGATTGAGAATTATATAATTTTTCATTTGTTTAGGAAAATAGACATATCAAGCTTTAATTAGCCACTGATTTCGTTGAATTTGGAGTTAAAATGGATTTATGGTGAATTTTTGAAGTTAGAGGTCGAAATCTGGAAAGGAAATGGTGTAACAAACTTAATGGAACAGGTTTACATGGCTGCATGTAGGTTCTGACTTTTCACTCGACACCACTCAACACTTGCTTGTCGAGTGCCGAGTGGTACATGTCGAGTGTCGAGGGTGACTCGACATGAAGTGTCGAGGGTCTAGTCTGATGTGTCAAGGGTCGAGTTGTTAATGTGTCGAGTGTCGAGGGTTACTCGACATGAAGTGTCGAGGGTCAAGCGTGATGTGTCGAGGGTCGAGTTGTTAACGTGTCGAGTGTCGAGGGTGACTCGACATGAAGTGTCAAGGGTCGAGCATGATGTGTCGAGGGTGACTTGACATGAAGTGTCGAGGGTCCAGCAAACAGTGTCACGCATTGCGTGTGCGACTCAACGCACATGTCGAGCGTCGAGTGTCAAGTGTCGAGTGCACAGCGAAATTACAGAACTGCCCTAAATCGACTATACACTTCCCAAAAAGTCCTGGATTTTGCATAAAAATTGTATTTTCTTAATATTTATCATAGAAATGATATTGAAAGTTTGTTAATGTAGGCATTGAACCTTGGATGGGCCGTTTTGTATACGGACCAAGGACAATGCGGATATGAAATTCGATGTGTTTGACCTTAGACGGGTCGTTTTGTATACGATCTAAGGGGAACACGAATACAACCATATAATGTGTTAGACCTTGGATGGGCCTTTTTGTATACGGAACCAAGGGAAACACGAATACAACCATATAATGTGTTGGATCTTAAATGGGCCGTTTCGTATACGGATCCAAGAGGAACACGAATATAAATTGATGTGCGAATGAGCATAATTGTTTGATTTATTATGATTGGGTGTGCAACTTTATAATTGAATAATTGTTGAATGCATGTGATTAAAATAATGTTAGAATTTTTCCTACTGGGCGCTATGCTCACCCTTTCCCTCCATAGGTACACAGAAAGATGCTCACACTAGTGATGTTCCAGAGCTGTCCTAGGTGGTCTGGAATTTGCATGCATCCAAAGATTTTTGGGGACTGTCTTGATTCTCCTAGCTTGTGATAGGAGATTTTGTTAGGTGACTATAATCTTATGGATTGATTTTAGTCACCAGTGTATGTACAGTTGATTTTGAACAAATGGTCATATGTTATAATGAATTCATATGATGTATAAAAAATATATATAATAATAATAATGATGATGATGATGAGTTATGGATGATGCCTTTTAAATTAATTTCTTATTAATTTCTTATATAATCACCCCTAAAGTCTCTAAATAAGGGATGTTAGGGCGTGACAATAACCAAAAGAATTAAGATAAAGGAATAGAAAAGACAAAGTTTCCACCATGTGGAACTTGTAAGAAAAGGCATGGTGGAGGGTGTTACAAGACATCCGAAGCTTGTTTCAAATGTCATATGACTGGTCATTTTGTTTTGGGTTGTCCAAAAGTGATGACTAAGCAAAGAGGTCCCAAGGAAGAACTTGGAATGTGTGACTTTTGTCATAAAAGTCAAAATAGATCATGATTTAAGAAAATGAGAGCTTGTTTTAAGTGTGGTAAGATAGTTTATTTGATTTCCAATTGTCCTAGAAAGAAGAGTACAAAGAAAGCTTGACCTCAAATACTTCAAGGGCTTGCAGGCGAGTAATTGGAAAGGAGTGTAATCTGGAAAGAATTATAGAAATGTTTAATATCTGCTATGCTAAGATATCATTTCCTACTCTTTGATTACTATATGTATTAATGTTGTTCAGTTGATATAGGTTGTGAGATAAGATATCTATGAATGTTTTGAGTATGTTACCAATGTTGTTTGTAAGAGAATTTATAAGATAAGGAATTACGATTAATGTAGTGTGAATGGTTTAACTAAATGGATTTGATAGCCATTGTTCAATGAATTCAACGATTGCATACATCATGATGTTAATATGAGGTTTTATCCTGGCAATAAAAGAGTAAGTTTTATGTGAAATTCGTTTTAAAGAAAGGGTTAGGATTCCATTTAATGAATTTCTGAATCCAGACTGTTGTATTCTAAGAATCAAGCAGTTTAGTGCCGGCAACATGATTATGGAAATGTTTTTATTGTTCAGAGTTCATTGTCGAATTTCTATGACAGCCGAAACATGTCTAGAACTCTATTCTAGAAATTGTACAGAAATTCGAATTGCAACTGGTGCATTGAAAACTGAAATTGGGTGTAGTTTGGATTTAAGGTGCTGAGATTGGATTTGATTTCACGAGTTTATATTTTGATGGATGAATTGAGTTCAGACTAATGTTTATGGCATGATGATTATTATGTTATTACAAGGTTGATGTTTTGGGGTTTCATGATTTGATATTCAATTGCACATGAGCTGTGGGCATTAATAAGTTATTGGAAAATTGGAAAATTTTAGAAATTTGACACATCAGTATACATGAAGGACATAAATTTTAGAATTGAGTAAATAGCATTGATATTCCTTGAATAAGTTTGATGTTCGATGTTTTGATTTGAGACTGAAAGGTTACACCTATTCTCGAATAAGTTTGCACATGGTTAAAAGTACTACATTCCAATTTAGTATGGTTTTTATGTGTAAACCGGAAGAGTCATTCAATCTTGGAAAGATATGTAACAACTTGTGGATATGATTTTAAGGGTAAAAGTGACAAAGTTTGCTAAGAAAAGAAAATTTAGTCCAAAATACATCGACCTTTATGAGACTTGTTAAGGATTGAGAATGCAGCCAATGGATCACACTGTCATTTTTACGGCTAAGTGTACCATATGTATTATACAAGTGAAAGATGATGGATAAAATTTCAATTCCTCCAGTATACTAAGTTCTAAATCACTAGAACTGAGAAACAATTTTTAGATGAATAAGGGACAATATCAGTTGTGGACTATAAAGAGCATTAGATACGGAAGGAAAAGATATCTTTAATGAGAATGCTCTAAAATAAATCCTCATTTGTGAAGCAACTTCGAGAGCAATAAAGAATGAAGATATGGTAAAAATTTTCATAATTGAACGATGGCATGGAATTTCGAGGACGAAATTCTTTTAAGAGGGGGGGGGTTGTAACACCTCAAAATTTTGATAACAAATATGCCTTTATATGCCTCAAAGTGTGTATTTATTTATGCATATATGTGCCTAAATGACATATATGTTAATAAGTAATCTTGGAGGATGAAATGAGAAGATGTTAGTAAGTACAAGGGCTAACTTGGAATTTCATCTCAATCATTATCTATATAACATGGAAGAACTCTAGAAATTCTTTTAAGGGGGGGGGGGGGGGGGGGGGTTGTAACACCTCAAAATTTTGATAACAAATATGCCTTTATATGCCTCAAAGTGTGTATTTATTTATGCATATATGTGCCTAAATGACATATATGTTAATAAGTAATCTTGGAGGATGAAATGAGAAGATGTTAGTAAGTACAAGGGCTAACTTGGAATTTCATCTCAATCATTATCTATATAACATGGAAGAACTCTAGAAAATTTTATTTCTCTTTCTTGCCTCTACCAAAAACCGTTTCCAGCCCTCCCTTTTTCTCTGTATTTGCTTTCTTCAATTGTGAGGAATCAAGGAATATTAAAGGAAACTAGGAGGAATTCAAGGTAGGAATCTTTTCTCTCCTTCAACTTCTCATGCTTAGTTACTAAATTTTGTGAAGGAATGTTAGATTAAACTATGGTCTAGGGTAAGTTCATGTGATGTATGCAATTAGTTATGATGCAAATCACAAATTTGGTGGGTTATACATGATTCTAGTAGATTGGATGAGATAGGAAGGCCACAGATGATGAATGGGTCAGAATTCTGCAGGACAGTCAAACTGAGCAGCAGGGAGTACGAATTATCTCTAAAATTCTAGGAACATAATTTGGTTCTGAAATTTTTATATATAAAACTAGACACATTGAGGAGTTTATAGCATTTTGAATCACTCAAAAATTCGAAGTGAACAATTTATGGTGATTTTTCAAATCTGCTGAACCGAATTTGGATATCCCCTGTTTTGAAACAGAGTATGGGAAACGGTTTTCATTTGAGGGACCAATCCTTCATGAAAAATTCTGGTTTTTGGTATACAATTCCTGAGGTATGTTTTCTATTGAACTGAAAGCTTTTATGGCCTTTGAAGCTTTGTATCAATTTATATGATTTTTCAAAGTTGAGGTTGTAAAGCTAGAAATTTTAATTGTCAAAATAGAATAGATAATTTAAATTACATTTGGCTGACTTAGACACTATAGAAAATTATGATTTTTGGTAAAATGATAGTTATATGTGTCTAGTTTTAGACTGAAAAGTTTGGTAGTTATTTGATTAGCAATGAATTTTATAAAATTCTTTAAATTGATACTGCTCAGTTGAGAGGCCCGGAGACAGATTATCCGTACAGGCAAGATTCAGGGTTTCTATGTGATATATCACCTAATTTTTACTCAATAAAATTCATGGGATATAATACATGTGTCTACTTGAGTCCCATGAAGTTTTGGTGAGGATTGGGAATAATTGACCTGTTATTTTGATCACCCTATCAATGTGTGTGGGTGATATTGCTAAGTAAATGATGTAATTGGTTGGTTGAATTGCTATTAACCTATAAGGGGTTTAATGAATTTTAAATGGACATTGATCAGTGCGTCATGACTATGGCAATGGTTGTTAGAGATGAAGGAGAAGAAGAAGAGGTGAATTTCAAGCATTTGCGTTTCTTCTCTTGATACATATGATGTCGTTGTCAAGAAATACAGGAAAACAAAATTAAGAGGCGAGGCTAATCAGGTAAGTAGCTAGACCCTTGGAGGACACAACAAATCTTAACTCTTAATTAAATGTGTTTAATGATTGTGTTTGTGAAAATATGTGAAATGTGTTGATGGAATGTGGATGAGGCCATGAATACATGGACCTTGATATGGTAAATTATTTTTTTGGAGTTTATAGTGATTTATGAAATGTGTGATTTCACACACTTTGATGAGTATGTGAGTTACATGTTACTGTAAATTCTGTGTGTGAGATATAGAAAAGTGAATGTGCCCTCATATATGTGAATTTGTTGTGATATGGCTTAAATAACATTGCTAATGAAACGATGTGTGCATATGAAGAATGAAATACATGCCAAACGTTCTAGGATACTAATTCCTCATGTGGATGGCATGACAAATGGATGTCTATGAAATACCATGTGTATTAGAGTTCCATGAATATGTATGAGTGAAAAATGAATAAGACCGGTTATACATGGACATAGTTGTGCAACGATATGTTTGAAATACATCGAAGAGTAATGGAAGGGTTGGTGCTAATAAAGAAGTCAATAGGTTTTTATGTGTGTAAGAATGATGGCAATGTATGGATTGTGCACATCTATAAGTGTTTATGAGATATGTAGGCTTATTAAATTTATGAATGTATATGTGATTAATGAGATGCCTACGTGGAACCTCAATTATGAAAGTAAACTACGATATTTTGATGTATGAAGGCGTGCACCACTGTGTGATGTGTTATGAATTTGAAATTTCATGCCAAGCCCATGGGAATATGTTGAATGTCGAATGTGAAATGTGATACCGTTAAATGCTTGGATTATAGTGAATGAATTGTAACAAGTTATGATTGGGTTAGAAGCTTGACATAGAGCTTCATTTATGTGACTGAAATATGAAATGTGATATGTGAGTGAAAGCTTAATATAAGGCTTCACTTATATGACTGAAACGTGAAAATTGATATGTGAGTGGCATGCCACAACTTAGGGTACTTGGCTCTCATAGCTTGAGGGGAGGTCTGCACCATGTGTTTCCCTACATGGGATTCGGTAGCATGGGTCCAGTATCGACCGGATTGTCAGACTAGCATTGAGTTATCTCAAGTGTAGGCATCTGTGTGTATATGCACTGTTTCATGTGGCAAGATAGAGTCCAGCAAGACTATGTAGCTATCACCTTTGGGTGATGGCAGATTTGTGTAATGTAGAATGTGATAAATACTGACTGCGACAATGCCTTGCCTACGGATTCCGCCAATGGGTGGCTATGTGATATGGGCCCACATATTTGATCTGACTGTGATATGATAAGTCCTACCTTGATTAGAGAGCACTATTCTTAAGTATATGTGACTGTACTGTGGAAGCTTTCGAAATTATGTGAAATGAATATCCATATGAACAATGTAGCTAACTTGTGAAAACTCATGTGTGAATGATTTATTTGTTTATGGGAGCACATGAGGATGTGATAGACTTGTGGAAAGTTTATTTGTAAATGAGACATGTGTATACAAATGGGTGTATGTATGGGTGTATGTGATGAGCTTTGACATGGAAAAGCCATGTTTGATTGCCTATAAACAGGTATTTATGGAATTAGAAATGTGACTAGATAAGAGAGTAATTGGTCTAAGAAATTGGCCAATGATACAAGGTTGGCGCGGGAGCACCATTAAATGGTGCAGAAGCGCATCTTTAACAGACCTAAAGAGGTATAGGCAGAGGAATGGCGTCTTTGTGCCATATTTTTCGTGCTGGAGCGCCACTTGCACCGACTCAAGTAAGAGAGAATAGAGAGTTCGCGCATGTGTGCCTCTCCCTTGGCGCAGGAGCGCGAAACTGAAATTTGCAACGGATTGGAAATAAAAAACTTGGCACCACCATGCCAGTTCCCTCGCGCAGAGGCGCGATCCTGGAGCAATGAAATCGATTTTTTTTCTTTCTTAGCAAGGCACTGGTGGCTTGTATACCAAGAAATGAACAGTAATAGGTGATATATGGAATAAGTATTAAATAGTAATCATATTCTAAAATGGTTATCGCCATTAATTGTTTTATTTTGAGTGTTACGCCTATTTTTATAATTCTAGCTGCTTAATGAGTTTCATACCCACTAGTCTGTTGTGTACCTCAGATGATTGATCAGTTAAAGATTATCGGAGGATTTCGGCATAGTGACGACTGTGTTCCCTTGGCAAGCTCTTATCCGCTGTAGTATTACTATATTGGATGCGGGGTGTGACACTGATCCTACATGCTTTTAACCAAACTCAATGAAGGCTCACGGATATATTTATGATCTGTCTTTGTTTTTGTTTTTTAAATCAATGAAACCCGTCATGAGTTCAATTTTTTGTTTGTATTTGGATGTATATTGAGTAAACAATAATAAAAGCTTTCAGTAATATAATAAAAGCCTCAGATATTTAATTAAAGCCTATGAGTAAGTTTTTTTTTTTCTAAATACTAATCTAAGTAATTTCTCCACTTCCAAAGTTTAATATGTGAAGATTTAAATTTTCAAAACGCAACATTCAAGTCAAATAACTTATACACACCAGTACAAAGCTCAACTTATTCTAAATCCTGTAAAAATTAAAGATAAGTAATGTACACTTGCAATTTTGAGACTCTATATATATCTCAGCTTTAAAATCAAATCCAAATGTAAAGATAAGTAATGTATACTTCCAAGTTTGCAACTCTATACATATTTCAACTTTGAAATCAAATCCAATTGTAAATATTGATAGGCAAATAATTAATGGATAGGTAAAAATGAAGGAATTAAAGTCTAATCATCATGGCAGTGTAAAATAATTAAAGGGCATAAACTAATTAATTTTGGAATGCTCTTATGAAATTCATTCAGTGATTTACAAAAATTAGTCATCCACTGTGTGTGAAAAATATGTAATTTTCCAACATTAGTTGATTTTAAAGACAAAAAGAGGACAAGGAATGGGACAACGTAAATCGTGGAATATGACATTATATTATTCAAGGCTAGATAGCAATTGATTGCTTACACTTCTACAAAGCAAACAAGTAAAAAGAATAAAAGTAAAAAGACTGTAAATTACCAACTTCTAATGAGGATTTCAAATGATGCTCTTTATATGCTTCCATCACGGTGACCAATACCACATTATTGCTCTAGAAGACTGCAATAACACTCACCCAGGCAACTTCTTGCATGTTTCACAATTCTTGTTTCACCCACTTCCCTTTTTAGGGGGTTCTCCTTCAACATCCTTACAAGCCACTGTGGCTTTCCTGCTGAGAATACAAGATACCCTATAATCACTTCAAACACCATTCCACATCCGTAGCCCATCAACACAACTTTCCAACCAAAGCAATCTTAGGAACATGTACCATCTTCTAATAATGAGGGTGATCTTAATGTTTCATTGGTGCTGCAATGATTTGGCAATGGAAATCCACACAATTCCTTCATACGAAGTATTTAGGAAAGTATCAAAGTCATTGTCTCGAGGTATAGGTCCCACAAGTTGTTTCCTCGATAAGTTTATCACTTGAAGAAAATTCAACCTTGTCAACTGCCATGGAATCTTTCGAACAAGCTTGTTAGAAGAGAGGTCTAAGGATTCAAGTGCATGTAAGTTTCCAACTCAGGAGGAATCCAACCTACTAGATTGTTGTGAGAAAGGTTGAGGAGTTGAAGTGCATGCAGCTTTCCAATTATTTCTGGAAATTTTCCACTGAAGCTATTATTTGAGAAACCAATGGCAGTGAAAATAGTAATAATTTTTACAAATTCAATTTGAAATCTTTTAAGTGTCATAATCATAGAGTCTTGATAATAATCTTCACCCACTTATTGAAACTTTTTGCTAGTATCATCAATCTTCATCATTGCATTGAGATTTTCAAAATACCTGACTTGCAAAGAACCACTAAAATTGTTATTTAAGATATCAAAAATTCTCAAATTAGGAAACAGACTGTTAGCCTTAAAAGGACTCCATATGGAACCATAAAATTGATTGGAATGAAGAATGAGAACTTGCAACTTAGGAAGACTTCCCAACCAATATGGGAATGTATCAGTTATCTTGTTCTTTCCAAGATCAAGAACTTCAAGCATGGTACCATTGACCAAAGATTGTGATATTGGCCCTTCCAATCCATTGCCATTAAAGTTAAGGGTCCTAAAATGTTGCCTTTTGCAAACATTGCTAGAATAGTGCCATGAAATTTATTCTTCCGCAGATCCAAAACATGAAGACTGCTAATGTTTCCCATGCATTCCAGAATGGTACCACTCATGTTATTATTGGAGAGATCTAGAATTTTAATGATAGTCAATTTGTAGATCAGGTGTGGTATTTCCCTAGTGAAATTGTTGTTTGACAATGAAAACAAACTCAACTTGGGTGGTGGTATTGGAAGTGGTCCTTTGAGCAAGTTGGAATGAAGTTCTAAATATTCAAGATTTTTCCACGAAAGGTGCTCTATGTCGGTTAGGAAGTTGTGGAAAAGATTTAACCAATAAAAAGTATCCTTTTCAATATCCCCCATTCAATTGGGAACTCGACCATGGAGTTTATTATCTGAAATGTCCAGATATCCTAATTGATCTAGACTTCTTAGGAATTCTAGGAACTCAATTAAGTTGCAAGCAGATAAATCCAATGACTCAAGTTTGGGTAAGGAAGAGTTGACTTTGAATGAGGTGCTCATTGAAATTTGAGGATTATTAGAAAGGTCCAAATCTTCTAATTAAGTTACGAGCGGATAAATACAAAGACTTAAGTTTGGGCATGAAAGAGTCAACTTTGAATTTGGTGCTAACTGATATTTGAGAATTATTTGAAAGATGGAGCATCTCAAGGTTTTTGAGCTTTGCAAACATGTAATATTCTACATTGACACTTAAATTGTTTGGCCAAAGATACAAATGAGTTAGATTAACAAGTTCAAAGATTGAGCTTGGAATAGATCCTTGCAACCTATTGTTTCCCAATTCAATCCATTGCAATGAATTACTCTGAAATTCATCAACAGGCCAACTAAGTTTATTACCACTGAGATCCATCAACTTCAATGATGGTAAAGTGAATAACCAAGATGGTATAGAACCAGTGAAGGCGTTGTCAAATAAAATAATATAAACTAAAATTTGAAGGCCACTTACATGGGAAGGGATTTGACCAACTAGTTGATTACTTCCTAAATCTAGAAAAGATAGTTAGGTAAGGTTGACAAAAATATCTAAAAATTCACCAATGAAATTATTGTGTGAAAGATCTAACTGACAGAGGCGTTTAAGATTTGAAAGAAATGATGGATATGACCAGTAAAATTGTTATGGTGTAGGCCCAAATAAGTAAGTTGTGAAAGGTTTCCAAGTGATGCAGGAACTAACCCATAGAGTGTGTAGTTATCAAGACCCAAATGCTACAAAGACATGAGCTTGTCGATTGAAGTAGGTAATTCTCTTGACAAACTCATGTCAGAGACACCCAAAAACTTGAGAAGGATGCTACGATTAACCTTGAGAAGGTTACTTGTCAAGTTGGAGTTATATGCTAAATTAAGGAGTTATAGATTTGGCAGATGGAAGATGCTATCTGGAAAGTTCCCTCGCAATCCACATTCGTTGAGACTTAGAGAAGTTAGAAAGGAAGATAGATTAGTAAAGGAACTAGGCATGATCTTGGACATTTGCACATTATCCAAAATTAGCTTTGTTAGCCCAATCAGATTTTGATGTAACCCTTTCCGAACAGGAGTTTCAAGGCTCAAGTTATTTTTACAACGATAATCATACGAAGAGAGGTCAAGGGAAACCAATTTAGACAGGTGGGAGATTTTGAATGGAATATGATCACTAAATTTTGAGCTTGAGAGATTAAGGTGTGTCAAACTGGGAAATCGAGAAAAATAAGAAGAAATGGGAGAGTTATTGAAATCATTGAAAGCAAGGTTGAGAGTTTGGAGGTGGGAAAGGAGAAACAGGGTAATGTTGGAAGGGATGTTGCCATGAAGCCAACTACAACTAAGGTGAAGCCCAACCACTTGACTAGTTAGAGGATCGCATCTGACCCCATCCCATGAGCAATAATCAATGTCCTCTTTCCAAGATAAAGTTTTTGTATAAGAAGGACACCTTCCATCACAATATGGCGGCATCTCAATTTCAAAATATGAATATTTCTTGTAGAGATCGCAATCGAAGTTTGAAATATTGATGAAGGAAAAAGTTGTTTAAATTGGAGTAATGTAGAACTCTGGTCATGAGAACAGAGCATTATAGAAGAAGCACAAGAATACAAGAGCAATAACTAAAGGTAGAAAAGTTGACAAGCAAGCTTTAGGCTGCCCATCTTTTCTTATGAAAAATTACAACAACAAACGCGAGTATTTATAGAAATTTGGAGAAGATCAGTCACTATAGTCAGTGGAGCAATCTTTAACATCTATTTCCTATTTTTTTTCTCTGTAAATTCTATCATTATCTTTCTCTTTGTCAACTATTTCCTAGTTTTTTGCAATTTAATAAAATTTTATCTATTTCTTTATAACTTGCAATCAACTACAATAATTCAAATCCAAAAATCTAATAGAGACAAATAACTTTTTTTTTCTATATAAAAAAACTTTGACCTTGTAAAGTTACACGCTAATGTTTCAATGTTGACTATTATCTATTTTAAGTTTCTTTTCAACTTTATGCTTTTCTTTTGTCTCTTATTTGTTCTTCTTTTCCCATTGCATACGCGTGAGGTAGTGGCCAACGAAGCATTTTGTTTGTTTGTTTTAATTACTTTGCAAAAGCTAAGGAAGAAACAGCTTTCAACGTGTTCATTTACTGGCTTTTGACCCAATGACAACCCAAAAGTAATGCTATTGTTTTAAACATCAAAACCCAAATATTATTAATAAATATTACCGTTGGTGTCAACGTGTGACACTCTTGCATGTGCCATGCATATGATAATTTTGACCAACTTGTGATAAAACTAGAATGTTATATTGTTTCTTATTTTACTATTTCTAGACGTATATTTTAGAAAGTATTTGATTCATAATAAATATCTCCTTAGATTATGACATTATTTAATGTATCCTAATTAAAATAGAAGTATATTTATGTGTGTCCTATTTTATTTAGGAGTTATCACTTCCTATTGTATTGATCCTTATCCTAATTTGAGTTTGATTAGGATTTCTATAGGATTTTAAAGAGATTACGATCAAACATCCCACTATATATATAATGTTATGTTTACATAACATATAGGTTGATGGTGCGTGTCACGACATTCTAAGAATTAAGAGGAGAGCTTCAACGCAGATTGGTTTGATTTGAATTGATGAGTGTTTATTCATGTATGAGAGGTTGTAATCATGTATAAATTTAGATTAAGTCTGTCTGAGTTAGTATACACTTGAGAGAACTTGCAAGTTAAGTGTTTATGTAATTCAGCGTCAGACATCGTGATTATGCTTTATTTAACAATTTGTTGTTAAGTTATTAGCAATAGAGAGTGGGCAGTATCACTAGAGTTTAATATCTTGGCGAGATTTTGTTTTACAAAAATTAGGTCAGTGTGTGAGAGTGAGTCAGCACTGTAAACAATCCTAAAGATTGTAAAAACAAGAACTTAGTGAATTGCAGCTATAAAGCTGTCCGTGGATATAGGTTTTAAAACCAAACCACGTAAAATCCTCTTGTGCCATTTTACTTTAGAGTTTACTGTTATATTACTTATAATGTCATACTTTCAGAACTAACAATTGGTATCAAGGCAGGTTCACTGATATACAAGTAAAGAAAAGATCACGTTGATTTGGAGGGATGAAGTTTATTCATAATGAAGGATCTGGAACACAATTACCTATTCTTGATTATAATAATTATTCATATTGGAACGTAAGAATGATGATGTATACCAAATTTCTTGATGACAGGGCATGGACTAGTGTGCTAAAAAGATGGACACCACCAACAAAATTGAATGCTTTTGGTGATTCTGAGCCCAAACTTGAGGAGGAATGGACTGATGAAGAATACCGACGTTCAAGTTGGAACTTAAAAGCTCTTAATGCAATTTTTGCTGCTGTGGACTTAAATAACTTTTGACAGATTTCAAGGTGCAAAATGGTCAAAGAGGCTTAGGATATTTTTGACGTAAAACATGAAGGTACTATATCTATTAAAAGATCTAAATTGATGAGACTGAACTCACAATTTGAAAACTTGATGATGCATAAGGATTCGTCAATTTCTGAGTTTTATTATAACATATGTCACATTACCAATTTTGTAAACATGCTTGGCAAGACTTTCACTGATGCAAAAATTTTTAGCAAAATAATCAGATCTGTTCCAGACAAGTTTCAACCTAAAATTTCAACCAAGGAAGTTAAAAACACTGATGAGCTAAGGGTCGATGAACTGATTGGCATTAATCATAGTACTAGGAAGCAAAAAGGGAAAAGCATTATATTCAATGTTAAAACCAAAAAATTTGATGATGAAAGTAATGATGAGCTTAAAGAAACTGATTCCAAACAGATTGCTTTTCTAACAAAAAATTATGTCAAGTTCATGAAAAAGAATCAAGGAAAAGCCATCAAATTCAAATGAAGATAAGTTCCAAAAATTCAACAAAGAGAATGATAAGAAAAAATCGAAACAGCCTAATAAGAAAGAACAGATTCAGTATTATGAATGTTCTGATTATGGGCACATTCAATCTAAATATGTTAATCTCAAATAGAAGAACAAAGGCTTGATAGTTGCCTTGAGTGATGACTCAAAATCTGATTCAGAAGATCAAGAATACATGAGTAATTTTGTTGTATTTACAACATCTGCAGCTGATAAAGGGAAAGTTGTTATGACTGACATAACAGAATACTGCAGAACCAATATTGATCATTCAAATATAGAAGATGATCCAGAATACTATCAAGAGTTACAAGAAACTTATAATGCACTCTATAGTGAATGGCTAAGTCAGAAAGAAGAAATCAAAACTTTGAAGAAAGAGATTGAAGTGCTGAAATGCGAAAATCTTATGCTGAAAACTGTATCACAGAACTGGAACTTGCCTTGAAAAACAAAACAGCACATATTGAGAAAATTACAAAGGAACTGAATGAGATCAAAAGATGTGTTGATCAACTCAGAATTGGGGCAGCTAAACTTGATAAAGCCTTGAGTCTTGGAAGAGACAATTCCAACAAACATGGATTGGGGTATACAGAAGATAATATTGCATCCTCATAAACAATAGTGTTTGTAGAAGCTTCAACATCAGGTAAAAATTATGAATCTAACTCAAAAAGGTCAAGTCCTAGTCCAAAAAGCAATGAAACATTTGTCTCTCCTCTAAGCTCTTTCAAATCCAGTCCTGAAAAGGTAAGAAAATTCATTCCAACTTGTTATTTTTGCGGCAAAAAGAGACATATTAGACTATATGTTTTAATTGTTGAACTTTTGCATGAAAGATCAAAATAGTTCACACTATTACCAAGGACACAACTGCAATAGGTTAGGAAAGAGAAGACAGTCTGCAAAGTTGCTTTTACTGCTCTTGAACATTCTTCCAACAATTTATGGTATTTTGATAGTGGCTGTTTTAGGCACATGACTGAAAATAAGCAGTTTTTGAAAGATTTTGAAGCATGCAGGGAAGGAAATGTCACTTATGGAGATGAAGCAAAGAGTAAGATCATTGGCAAAGACACTTTGAATGTCAAAGGACTACCCAACTACCAAAATGTCTTGCTGGTAGAAGGTTTGAAAGCTAATCTAATTAGTATTAGTCAGATATGTGATGACAAGTATATTGTTAATTTCACACAAAATAAATGCATGATTTTAGACAATTTTGGTAAATGCATTTTAGAAGGAAATATATCTTCAGATAATTGTTATTTGGTAAAATTTGCATTTAAAGCTAAGATTTTAGATTTAGAATTGTGGCATAAAAAATTAGGAGACTTAAATTACAAAGACTTTGTTAAATTAAATAAGTTAGATGCTATAAAAGGAGTTCCTAAACTTGATGACAAAATTAATGAAATTTACAGACCATGTCAAATGGGAAAACAAATTAGAAGTGCACACAAATCCATTCCACATCTTAGCACTTCTGAAATTCTTGATTTGTTTCACATGGATCTTATAGGTCCTATGCAAATTGAAAGCATTACTGGTAAGAGATACATATTTGTTTGTGTGGATGACTTTTCTAGAAATACTTGAGTTGATTTTATTGAAAAAAAAACAGACACTTTTAAAACTTTCAAGAATCTTTGTGTTAAGCCTGAAAATGAGCAAACAAGAACATTAGCAGGATAGTAAGAATAAGAAGTGATCATGGCAAGGAGTTTGAAAACGTTAAATACGCTAATTTTTACAAATATCATGGAATTGAACATGAATTTTCAGCTCCCAAACCTCCTGAACAAAATGGCATTGTGGAAAGAAAAAATAGAACTCTTTAAGAGATGGCTAGAGTGATGCCTAATAGCAAAAAGTTGACCAAAAGGCTATGGGCTGAAGCAATAAGTACTGCTTGTTATATTTCAAATAGAGTTTTTCTAAGACCTGGCACTAACCAGACACCTTATGAAACTTTAAAAGGAAGAAAACCTGGGAAATATTTTCATGTTTTTGGATGTAGGTGTTACATCTTAAATGACAAAGAGTAGTTAGGCAAATTAGATCCAAGAAGTGATGAATAAATTTTTATGGGATATGAACAAAATAGCAAAGCTTTTCGAGTCTATAATCTTCGAATCGAGTCAGTCATGGAATCTACAAACGTAATATTTGATGACCTAGATGATTATGCTAAGTACTCACAAGAGGAGAGCGTAAGCTTTACAGAAGATACTGAAAAATCAGATTCTGATAGCAATAATAATCGAGACGATTCAGTTATGATAGAGGAAATAACGGTTGTTACATCAGACACAACAATGACAACTGACAACTCAGATCTGAACAAAAACTTAATCAGAAATGAAGATGAAAGTAAAGATTCGCCCACTTGGATACAAAAGGTGCATCCAACCAGCTCTATCATTGGAACTCTAGAGGGAATGATGAAAACTAGGAGCAAGGTAAGAAATCAGGTAAGATTTGCGTGTTATGATTCATTAGTTGAGCCAAAAAATGTTAAAGAAGCCCTAAAAGAAGATGTTTGGATTCGTGCAATGCAAGATGAACTTAATCAGTTTAAAAGGAATGAAGTATGGGAATTAGTTCCTAGATCAGAAAATGCAAATGTCATTGGAATTAATGGATATTCAAAAATAAAACTGATGAAAGTGGTCAAGTAGTAAGAAATAAGGCTAGGCTAATAGCACAAGGTTACACACAAGTAGAAGGCATAGACTTTGATGAAACCTTTGCACCAGTAGCTAGACTTGAGTCAATCAGATTACTACTTGTAATTGCTTGTTTGCTTGATTTTAAGTTGTACCAAATGGATGTTAAAATAGCATTTTTGAATGGCTATCTCAATGAAGAAGTTTTAGTTGAACAGCCTAAGGGTTTTGAAGATCCTAAACATCATGATTTTGTGTAAAAATTACATAAAGCTTTGTGTGGGTTGAAACAAGCTTCTAGAGCTTGGTATGAAAGGTTGACAAATTTTTTGATCAACAGAGGCTATAGTAGAGGCAGCAATGATAACAAGTTGTTTATCAAACATGCATCTAACTATTTTATTGTTGCTCAAAATATGTAGATGACATTGTATTTGGATCAACTAACAAAAACAAAACGAATGAGTTTGTTAAGTTGATCCCACTACAACGAAAAAGGTTTTTTGTGTCGGCCGAAAAATGACATATATCAATATACATGTCAGTTTTCATGCGACATAAATGGCCCTGACACGTATTCTATACATGTCACTTGGTCAAATCGACACAAGTATACGTGTCGTTCAAAAACAAACATTTATTAACAAATATGTGTCACATAACAACGAATTTTATCAAATATATGTCAGTCAGTAAGTGACACATATTTTGTGTCGGTCAAAAAACGACAGAACCTATCGAATTTTACTAAATATGTGTCTGTCAATAAGTGACACATATGTTGTGTCGGTCAGTGAATGACATACTAGTGTCATTCCTCGACCGACATATATGGACTCCTAAAACATATGTGTCATTCTCTGATCGACATATAATTCATTCACTAAGTGACACATATTCCATATTTTCATGTAACTTTATGTGTCGATTTTTGGCCGACACTTATATTTAAAAAAATTTAATACATGTCATTCTCTGACCGACGTATACTTCATACACTAAGTGACACATATTCCATTTTTTCATGTAACCTTTATGTGTCGGTTTTTGGCCGACACGTACCTTTTAAAAATATATAATATGTGTCAGGATGTGCTCATCCTGACACGTATTATATATTTTTTTATTTAAAAAAGTACATAAAACTCATGAATAAGCATACAAGAAACCAAATAAGCAATAATACATAAAACTCAACAGAGCAATAACAGACAAAGGAATCAACTAGGATTTGTAGTCAAAGTATATAAAATGGCATATGTGGCAATGCATTTATCAGTGCTATATGGCTTTGGACAGTATAAGTGACAACTCATTAACCAAAACAAAAGGAAAAAAAATAGAAACACAGACATGAAAACCAAGTTAGATCTGGGACTGCATTAGAAAATCTAACCCCAAAGCTTAAACTAAGTAGCCATGCCACTCAAACTCAATGGATATGCGGGATATCCAGATGGATATAAGCCTTTATTAAAGTGAAGTCTTTCTAAGTACATAGAAACAAGAAAATGAATTATCTTGACTTAACCTCACTGCTTGTACTCACAGGAGTTGTCCTCAGTGGAGTTCTTCCTCCCCTGCCAAAGGCAACGTTCATCAGTTTTTGTTTTTAAGATCTTAAAAGTATATGAATAAACAAGTTGGATAGATACCAGAACTAATTTTGGTTGAATAATCTTTAGCAAAGGTTGAACTTTCTGTGGCCTACAAAAGAAATATTGCAGTTAGTTTTTAAGTTGAACTAATTTTGCTGTATTATAGTTAACTAAAGAGCAAAGACCAAGGGTCAAAAGCAGAGTAATAAATTCAATTCTTATAAGCTTACAAGTAACATCAGTGCACCACCACAAGTGAGAGGTTCCACCACAAAAACAGCAACTGCAAAACACCCTAACTTGAGGATCTACCTCACACTCTGTCAAACAAAACAGGTCCGTACTTAATAATAAAAGACCAAGAACAATAATTCAACCTCCAAAATATATTATGTAGACAATAACTTAGGGAGAGAAAAAAAAAGACACAGTGAACAAATTAGCACCACCTCTAGAACAAGTAAAGAGTTTTGACAAGACCAAGCCACAGACTCCAGTGAGGAGAAAATATAATGCATGGTTCCTACCAATTAATCCTGTGCACATAAAGTCAGTTACAAGGGTCAAGATATAAGATATAATCACCCTAATGAGCAATGAAATTGTATAAACTTGTAAGAACCAAAATAGAATGTCTGCTACTTGTATATTCGTTTTGGCATTTGCATTTTAGCACATGCGGTCGCACTGAAATTATGTGCCCACAATAAACCCAACCAAAGGAAGATGCATCTGTCTTTGACTAGAAGCGTCTACATGCCACCTGCTTACAACATTCTCTTTTAGTATTTATACAAATCAAAATCTCATAGAATTTGAAAAATAGCCATTCAACAAAAGTTTCTAATCATTCAAAGATAAAAGATTCTCACCTTGACATGCATTGGATGGCCCACTCTATCACAGGGATGAGAATTGTATCATGAATGATGTCCACAGTTTTTAGCCTCTGCCATGTTTTCTGTGTAAAAGTCGTATAAGATAAAGATATGGAATATGCTACATGCTCATCATATGAAACAAATAAGTACCAAAAAGAAACATTAGTATGTTGGCGACCTTCAAAATCAGTTACACAATTGATAAATATTACCTTCACAAAATCCATAAGTCATATCTTACGCAGTTAATGCAGTATGGTTTTTAATTCTTAAAGTAAATATAGGTGTGTATTCATTGTCTTTGGCCATTAACATAAACGACAACAGATTCAAACAAAACTGAATAGAAAAATTATTACTTCTAACAAGCCAAAAAAAGACTGCAAGAGTAATATAATCTGATAATAACAGAAGTCCCAAGTTTTTATTCTCCCCACAACATTGATTATAGTCAAGCTACACATGTAAATTATCTATACGCAACAGCTGCTCTACAATATTATTCAAGATATCCATTCACATCAGCAATTAATATACTTCTCACTACCTCAACAACTTAGGCATACCATATCACATCTTAGATATTACAAAGGAACTATTAGTTCTATCCTCATCATAGATTAAGGAAAAAAAAAAAACAAGCAAGAGAGGAAGAACACAGATGAGGGCAGTTTTTTGAAATTTTAGTTTGCAAAATTATAAAAATAAATATTGAGAGGTAAAATTATTATCTGCTGATAAGTGGCCATCGTACCTCTGAGAAGCAAAGAATTTGTTTTGAGGGCAACACTTCACCACATGCATTCTTCACTCTTTCAATAGTAAGGAAAAGTATTCTGACAGATGGTCTTTTCAATTCTTGGCTAGCACTCCAGCAGCCCCACTGTCAAGAGCATCAGTGACTACTGAATCTGAAACAAAAACTAAAACTTTTAATGCATATCTACATTTAGCAAATTTAAGGGGTTCATTTTACCTCTGGATTAGACTCTTCAGAGTCAAAGAATCTCAATGATTTCTTTCTAGCAGCTGCTGCAAATGTAGCAAGAAATTGGGCATTGATCGAAGAACCAATTGATGATGAACCTTAACAAGATAAAGGGTGTCAAGAATAAATATTTTCTAATATACAATAAGAAATTCAAACAGTGCAAGGTACACTCACCATAAATAAAATCAGATTCTTGTAATTCAGGCCATCTGTATTGACCTAAAATCTTGATTGATTAAAAAAAAAGGAATTACTATTATCAAATTTTTCAACAAATTGTATAATCTTATTAAATTATATAATCAAGATTCAAAAGAATAGAAGGAAGCAGGAAAAACAATGAAGCAACATTAAAGTTTTTGAATGAATTGTAAATAGAAAAATGGATTTTGTTTTTGATGCTGCACAAATATTCTTTCTTTCTGATGTGGATCTAGTGCCATCAACATTTGGAGATGCTACTGGAAAGCATTCCATCCATGTTTCAGAACAATAGAACTACTGAATCAGCCTTTGGTGCAGCAGTCAAGGTATTCAGTTTTGTATAAATCAATTGTGTAGGTACAGTTAAAGTATTTTGTGCTTCTAGTTGAAAAATATAGCATTATAACAATGTAGTAGGACATAAAGAGGACATAAATATGGTTAACAATCTCCATATGAAGGTGCCTATTTTTGACTTTGAGAAACTAAAATTTCCTTTCATTTACATGTCCTTGATGAACAAAAGTCCTTTTTGGTTCTTTGTTTCTAGTTATTTGGTTTGAGTATTGTGTGCTTCTAGTTAAATGTAGATGTAGATTATAGCCTTACATGTGCTAAAATCTTTTTCCATAAAGGCCAATTGAATATATCTTTAGATGTGGTATGTAAATAAAAATGATAAAAGTATTTTTAGTAATATAGCTTGTTTTACCCAGCCAACATGGGGGACTGACTATGGTTCTACAACAATGCTACTTTTGATCTGAATTAGTAAGGAATTGCTGTTAGACATGAGTATTCAGTGTCTAACTTGCAAGCGTAGAAGAGAATGATAAGTGTTGCTTGCCAATAACAAATTGTTTTTGACACAAAGGAAAAAATAAATGTTTGAGCAGTTCTGTTCTGAGGAAAGAGTTGAGATGTATTTTAAACAAGAGCAAGATTTCATGAAGCCATTCTATGAGTTTATTTTTTGTTCTCAGTTTTTCACACCTTTGCAATGTAATTATCCGCAACACCTAGTAGACAGAAGCTCTAAAGAGCTTTAGAATGCCACCACCACACCATTAGTTTTGTTATGTCAATGTCAACTTACCTATGAATTTTAGCAAAAATGCTTTGATGTTTCATTCACATTAGCTGGTCAAACTCGATGTTACTGGTTGAATTGTTCTGAGAAAAGAGAACATCTAATCCCATTGTTGGGCGTAATGGAGAAAAAGCCTGTTGTCTCATAGTTAAAGTTAAGGATTCAAATCTCCTGTAACCTTCTTGGCTACCTAGCTTGTATGGTTCGAAGCTCGTTTAGAAATTAAATAAACAAGGGAGTGGCCAAGAGATTTCTGGGTATTCAGAAAAAGAAAAGAAATTAAAAAATAAAAAAGAAGTGAGAGGGAACATCTGACCTTTCTATTAGCTAGCAGGCTCTATTCATTTCTTATTTTGTCACAATTTTATATATAGATTAATTGTAAGGTACTCTAAACAATGATTACATGTATGCTTTAAGATATGCATTCAAATTGCAAATCATGACTTATGGTAACTCATGATTCAAATTGCAGGTTTGACATCTGCAAGAAACCCTTTGATATCTACAAAAAGGAAAACTCTTAGAACCTCAATGATGAAATTAAATCAGATGGAGAATTCTTATAAAATGACTAATCATCTGGACCAACAAATTTATGTAAAGCATCCTGCCGCAGAAAATTATGGTATAATAAATGCAATTATAGATGTAAAATTAGCAGAAAATAAATACCTTCTTCCTCTGCCGCAGCACCAGCATTTGACAGTTCATTCTCAATCTGTAATATTTCTCTCTCCACTATAACAAATCTTTCAAGAACTTCTGGTGTGGTAACAAATCTCACAAATCTGTTTAAAAGACAAAAGCTCTTCGGTCAAACAATAATTATCCATTATATCTCAAGTATCCATTGCACGGTGCTAAATCCAGATAATATACAATTTCACAAACTTTTCATTTGTTTATTCATTTTAAGTCATGCAAGATCTCATGAAATCTAACTTGTGTAGGCTTATAGGCAGCGAAGGGATCCACTCTTGGACTCAAATTCTTTGTAAATGTTAGAATTTCTGAATAGCAAACTTGATCTTCAGCAATATTTTCCATTTCTCCCCAGATTCAAACCATCTTTTTCCAACAAATCAAACTCAGAACTCCGATACAAATTGAAATTAACATTCTTACTTATGAAACCTAACATTAAATTTCAAAAATTCAATGAATTTATCTAGGAAAACGGACTTGGAAAAATGTGTCATTAATTAGAGTGAATTTTACCTTTGCAGTGTGGCTTTTGTGAAACAAGAAGCACCTGAACCCACTGGACGGAGAGTGATAGAATACCCACTTTTGGATATCTGATCTTTAGCAGCTTTTAAATGTCATAGAAATGGTTCCAGAAGTCCAGAAGCTAATTTCTCATTGGAATCACCAGCAAATATCACCAGATCACATCTTCATTGTTCCACAAACATTCAATAACAGCAAATAAATAGACTAAAACAAATGTCTCATTCTTAAACATGTATATACTACAAACTATGCAACAATAGAGACTACCTGGTTCTGGTGGGGGTGAGTTGAAAAAGAACATAATCAAGACGGGTTCTTGAGACCATTGAGAGAGATTAAGATAGTGTCAGAGTCAGCGTTCTAGAGAGAGTTATTCAGAAGTTTCAGATTCTCAGGTTATGTGATGAACACTTAAATATGCATGTTTAATAAGAGTTTAGTTCATCATATTGCATTAATAGTGTCATTAAATTCCTCAACTTAAGCATATTTGTAGCATTTGCATCTTTCGAATTAATTCCTCTTAATTTTGGTTTTGTTACAGGTTCGGTAAAATGGGCATAACTCTCTATTTATAGATCAGAATGATACAATTCGTAATGTTTTGGAAATCTGATTTAATTGTCTACAAGATTGAATTTCACAAGCATCATCAAATTCGGGCTCTTAGTGGACCAAAATTGGGCTTGAAGTAAACCCATCTACAGTCTCGGTCCAGTCTGACCAGACCTCAGTATTTGGACCGTATCTCTCAAAATACGTATCCAAATTGTGCAAATCAATATGTTCTAGAAAACTGAGAGAAATATCTACAACTTTCATGAAGACATATGATTAAAATTCACAACATTTTGATGTCAAAATTGATGGTCAAAGTCGGTGCCTAATGTCCCAATTGTCAAAGATATTTACAACTAATATTTGACAATTATGCCCTTGTAATTTGACAAGTTTGCCCCTGGATGTATATATAAATAGAGGTGCCTTGTGACCCATTAGGGCATCTTGGCCTTGGCTGGAACATTTTGGCTTTGGCTAGGATCTTGTATTGTGTTTTGTGTGTTTATGTTATTAATGAATTTCCTTTTTCTTATATTTTATTTTCTTTCTATTTTAATGTTCTTCTAATTTCTCTTTTGCTAAGATGAAAGGGTGAAACCCTTGATATGAGAATAAGGATTCTCTAACCCTTAATATGTGCTTAATAATCTTAATCGTATAATGTTTATTCAATATGATTTATATTTAATTTCTTAATCAATCTTGACACCACTCGTAAAGTGGAGGTCTTGATCCATTGTCGACAATCCTTGACACATCAAATGCTTGGATCCTTTCTAGATGATGTATGGTTCTTCCTTACCGACACGAATCTAGTTAGGAACCTTGATTTGTTGTAGACATATTGTGATTGGCACATTGGATGCTTGAACCCATTTACAAGAAGTGGTATAAATATTGGTAATGAAACAAATATAATTCATATAACTAAAATGGGTTAATTATCTTTATTTGAAATATCAAGGGCGGATCCCCTAACCTTAGCCTTCATTGTTATTGTGTTAATTCCTCTTGTATTTTAAGTATTTTATTATTTATGAACTTTTTATTTTATTTACTATGGTAGGTTCTACCACCTTATGAAATTGTTCGTTAATTTACTATGGTTGGTTATACCACCTATTTCCATGGATGGTTTTACCTCCTCGTGCTTTTTGTTTTATATTTGAATGGTTGGTAATACCGCCTACCATCTTACATATTTATTGATATTATCTTGTCATCTCCTTGAATCATCCATATCACATTTGCTTAGCTTATAATTTGTAAAGCTTAAATCCCCTTCCTCGTGGATCGACCCCGGTCTCACCGGGTTTATTACTTCGACACTCCTATACTTGAGAGACAATCCTATTTTCGGATGTGTCAAGTTTTTGGCACCGTTGCCGAGGAAGGTAAAAATTGGCGTACAAAATTGTAAGTATTCTCCTTTCTCTTTTCTATTTTTATTTTTCTTGTATGTGTTTCTCTTTTCTCTCCCCATTTCTATTTTTATTTTTCTTTCATGTGCTCATCTTTTCTTTCTCTTTACATTAGTTGGTAGAATTGTTTGTAGCCACTGATCTTCTTTGGAAAACATGCTCATACCCAACAAAGGACATTAATGGATTACATAAGAACTCATGCACAATCATGCATAGTCTTCCATCATGATGCAAAATACTTCAACCATGAATCCGATTTCATTCAATTCTTACCCCACTTTCATGGCCTAGATGTTGAAAACCCATTTTTGCATTTGAGAGAATTTGAAGAGTTTTGTAACGCTTATAATGACCTAAATTGTAGCATAAATATCTTAAGATTAAAGCTTTTTCCTTTTTCTCTAAAAGATAAAGCTAAGACATGGCTACAAAATCTTAGGTCAAGATCCATTAGCTCATGGGATGAAATGCAACAACAATTTCTTAAAGAATTCTTTCCTCCCTATAGAACAAATTTTTCTCAAAAATCAAATCATCAATTTCACTCAAAAACAAGGAGAGACATTTTATCAATGTTGGGATAGTTATAAAACATTGCTTAATACTTGTCCTCATCATGGTTTGGAAACATGGGAACTAGTTCTAATTTTCTATGAAGGTCTTACACATCAAGCTAGGCAAATGGTAGAATTAATGTGTAATGGACAATTTGAAAATAAAGACCCTGATGAAGCCATGGATTTCCTAGACTTACTAGCGAAAAATGCCCAAAATTGGAACACTGTTGGCACCTATGAGGTACCAAGAACATCTAATAGAGGCATATATAACTTTAGGGAGAATCATGATTTACATGTTAAATTTACATCCCTAGCTAGGAAAGTCGAGGACTTAGAAATGTGGTCTATGCAAAAAATTGTCTGTCAAACTTGTAATTCTAGTGATCATCCTACGGATGATTGCCCAATTGTGCCTACCTTTAGGAAAAGTCTCCATGACCAAACCAATGTTTTAAACACTTTCCAAAGGTCAAATCCTAATCCTTACTCACAAAATTTTGGATGGAAAAATCACTTGAATTTTGATTGGAGGAATGATAATCATGCACAATCTTACCAACCTCCCTTTCAATTATATCAAAATTTTCAAAAATCTCATGATCATGCATCTTATAAGGATCTTGAAGAAACATTGGATTCATTCATTGCAAAGCAAGAGGCTTTTAATAGTCAAGTTGCTCAAAATATGGCAAACTTGAATGATGCTCTTGAAATACTTGAATTTGCACTCAATACTCATGAAAAAGGTGAGTTTCCATCTCAACTAGAGCCAAACTACATCAATCCACATGTGAGTAATCCAAGTGGCCAACATCTAGATGAAGATTCGGTAAGTACTCTTCACGAAGGTAAGGTTAATAAAGAACATATTTTTAACCCCTATGAGAAAGATGATGAATCAATCTTAAAGGGTAAGGAAGAGGTTAATAAACCTACACCTAACAAGGAAGAGATTGAATCCTCATTTATGCCCTCATGCCATCATGCAAAGGAACACAACCAAAATTTTGACAATAATGAATTTTTCAAGCATGATGAATGTGAGGAAGCTAATAAGATTAACATGGAAGACTATATCCAAAATGAGAATTTTTCAAGTCCTTTAGAAATTGGGTTAACTAGTTCATTTGAAGTAAATATGCAACTAGTGCCCATTGCTTCTAAAGATTTTTCATTGCTTGATTTTGTACAGGTTAAAGAGATTAAGAGTTGGGAGCCATGTTTTGAACAAAGGCAGGAAGAAACATCCACACTCAAGAATGCATGCCTCAAGGACAAACAAATTCAACTAGCGGTAATTTCTTCCATTCTTACAAATAAAGGAAAAAGAAAGGTACCACCTCAATGGCATATTTTTGACCGTGGTAAATTACTTTCGAAGAGATTCCTCTTTTGGCCTTTTTTCACGACTAACCAAATTTCATCCGTTTGTGCCATATTTTCATTTTTATTCTTGATTTTTGCTATAATTTCTAGTTTGTTCTTATTTTATTTCATGTGCTTTTATTTTATTTGTGTGTTTGCAATTTGTTTTCCAGTCAAGTGGCGGATACGGTACTCCATGGCTTTTAAAGTCGGTTTTTCAGTTTCTTAAAAACTGTTGCTCACCTTGCATCCATTTTCTTTTCTTCTCTCTCATTTTCTTCATAGTCTTGGGAATCTGACTCAAAACGACCCTGTTTGCCAGTTTATAAGAAAACTGGATGGGAAGCATATCCCCAACTCATAGAAGGTGTTTAAGCCGTTTCTGGACGTAAAACCAGAGGAAGATGTGAGCCACAGTCACAACTACCTATACACATGCATTTGTGCCATCAATTTTAAATTTCTTATCTTTTATTTTATTTTCTAGCATGTTATTTTATGAGTCTTTCAGGTCATCTCTCTTGAATAACAGAAGCTTCAGGTAATGTCTCCTATACTTTATCTCTCTACATTTAAACATTGAGGACAAAGTTTCATTTGGTTGGGGGGGAAGGATAGTAGACATAAGTGTGTCTTGAAATTTTATTTTTTCTTGCAAAAAAAAAAAAAAGCGAGTTAGTAATTAGATTCAGAGTGCGGTGTAAGGAGTTCAAATCCTCTTGAGACGCATTCTGGGTCAGCAATGGCAGAGTATGGAGAGCCAGTTTGAACTCTTGAAAACCCATTCTAACCAATTTGTCATTTTATTTTGATCTTGTGAACTCATTTTTAGCTAACTTGATATTATTTAGTCTTGATTTTTGAATTTTATAACAAGGAGGTCTTATTCATTTCACTTTGAATTATTCAAATCTATGAACTCTCACAACCTTATCATTTAAATAAAAAAAAATTGTGTGCTTATGTACTCATTAAGCAAGTATTCATGAACCTTTCTTCACACACACACACATACCTTGATGCATGATTGTAGGTGGCAAAATAAAATGTTGTAATATTTGAGTTCTTTTGTTTTGTTTAGGATAACAACACAAAGGAAGGGGAAAGTTAAAAAAAAAAAAGCAAAAAAAAAGAAAAAAAAGAGAGCAATTGTGGATAAGTTTGGTCTCGTAGCCTCCTTAATTCTGAGCAATTAAGCCCGAGGGGTGCCTTAACACCTAATACCCTAAGACCAACTGGTTTGGGAGCTATTGGCCCAAAGCTCGCTACATGGATTAAGGAGAAAGCTTAATGGATTGATCATTGCACTATCCACAAGTTTCTAAGTAAAAATAAAGCATCGCAACCCGAGTCGTTAAGCTCGTAGGGGTGTCTTAACACCTATGCCCTAAGGCCAACTGGTCTGGGAGTCATTAGCCTAAGGCTCGCTACATGGGTTAAAGATGCATTCTTTCAAAAAAAAAAAAAAAAAAAAACACATATATATATAAAATAAATGAATGCCCCTTACCTAAAGTTGTTAGCCTTAACAAATATTAGAACCGATATGGCTTCTTTCTAATAAGCCCCATAGTCATGTGTTGACTGAGCACAAAAAGAGGTTTATTGATATCTTGACTGAAGGGTACATGAGTCATAAAAAAAATAATAATAATAATAATTGGTTGAGAGTTTGTTTATTTGGATAAAATCAAGGAGAGTGCAATAATGACCACCTTGGATGTAAAATTCTATAAATCACTTCTAAATAATAACGCTTTAATTGCTAGGGACTAGCAATAAGCTAGTTGGGGGGTGTGATGAACACTTAAATATGCATGTTTAATAAGAGTTTATTTCATCATATTGCATTAATAGTGTCATTAAATTCCTCAACTTAAGCATATTTGTAGCATTTGCATCTTTGGAATTAATTCCTCTTAATTTTGGTTTTGTTACAGTTTTGGTAAAATGGGCATAACTCTCTATTTATAGATCAGAATGGCACAATTCTTAATGTTTTGGAAATCTGATTCAATTGTCTACAAGATTGCATTTCACAAGTATCATCAAATTCGGGCTCTTAGTGGACCAAAATTGGGCTTGAAGTGAACCCATCTACAGTCTCGGCCCAGTCTGACCAGGCCTCAGTATTTGGACCGTATCTCTCAAAATACGTATCCAAATTGTGCAAATCAATATGTTATAGAAAGCTGAGAGAAATATCTACAACTTTCATGAAGACATGTGATTAAAATTCACAACATTTCGATGTCAAAATTGATGGTCAAAGTCGGTGCCTAATGATCCCAATTGTCAAAGATATTTACAACTAATATTTGACAATTATGCCCTTGTAATTTGACAAGTTTGCCCCTGGATGTATCTATAAATAGAGGTGCCTTGTGACCCATTAGGGCATCTTGGCCTTGGCTGGAACATTTTGGCTTTGGCTAGGATCTTGTATTGTGTTTTGTGTGTTTATGTTATTAATGAATTTCCTTTTTCTTACATTTTATTTTCTTTCTATTTTAATGTTTTTCTAATTTCTCTTTTGCTAAGGTGAAAGGGTGAAACCCTTGATATGAGAATAAGGATTCTCTAACCCTTAATATGTGCTTAATAATCTTAATCTTATAATGTTTATTCAATATGATTTATATTTAATTTCTTAATCAATCTTGACACCACTCGTAAAGTGGAGGTCTTGATCCATTGTCGACAATCCTTGGCACATCAAATGCTTGGATCCTTTCTAGATGATGTATGGTTCTTCCTTACCGACACGAATCTAGTTAGGAACCTTGATTTGTTGTAGACATATGGTGATTGGCACATTGGATGCTTGAACCCATTTACAAGAAGTGGTATAAATATTGGTAATGAAACAAATATAATTCATATAACTAAAATGGGTTAATTATCCTTATTTGAAATATCAAGGGCGGATCCCCTAACCTTAGCCTTCATTGTTATTGTGTTAATTCCTCTTGTATTTTAATTATTCTATTGTTTATGAACTTTTTATTTTATTTACTATGGTAGGTTCTACCACCTTATGAAATTGTTCTTTAATTTACTATGGTTGGTTATACCACCTATTTCCATGGATGGTTTTACCTCCTCTTGCTTTTTGTTTTATATTTGAATGGTCGGTAATACCGCCTACCATCTTACATACTTTTTGATATTATCATGTCACCTCTTTGAATCATCCATATCACATTTGTTTAGCTTATAATTTGTAACGCTTAAATTCCCTTCCTCGTGGATCGACCCCGGTCTCACCGGGTTTTATTACTTCGACACTTCTATACTTGGGAGACAATCCTTTTTCGGATGTGTCATTATGCATTGTTGGAACAAACTCAAACTCTTCAGTTCCTTCGTTCTTGTGCTCCCGCAAAGAGTGTCAACTCTTTCTCACTGGAGACAGAGAGAGAATGTATGTATCCAAGTACATGCCAGCAGGTGGCGGTGGTGGTGAAATGAAACTGAGCACATCTGCACATGTCAAAATTTCAAGTAGGACATATGGTAGTCCTGTTTCTCCAATATGAAACTACCATCAGGTTAAATGACACATTAAAGAGGGAACTCCTTTCTGCTTGAAAATTTAATCTTCTTTTGAAAAGAATTTCACAGGAAAAGAAGGCCTGAAATTTAAGAAATCTCAAGAATTTAGAGAGACAAAACTCTTACTACACTTCCATTGATTTCCTCCTAATTAAGATTAGTCCAGTAGATAAATCAATGCAGGCACCTAATCAATAAATTAAAAAAATGTAAGTTGATTCATCATAAAACTTTTATGGGATTTTCAGAAGAAAGAATGTTCAACGATATTTCTTCAGTGCTCACATTTTCCCTTTTTCATAAATTGGATTTACATATTGTGTCTTTAATGGACACCCAAACCATCAAAGCAATAACAGATGCATGCCAAAATTTAAAAAATTCTGAAGAGATATTGCATAAATATCCTAGAAGTACAGAATATAGATTTTAATTTATGACCATCTAGGAAAGTAGCAATCTGCAAGTGCATTAACAATAAGTAGTAATGATTCCTTCTTAGGTCATATAAGAGAAAGGCTTTAACTCTAGATTAATAATAACTTCTAAGAGTATAGAATATAACCTAATTAATGAAAAAGAAGGAATCATAGACAGCATGCTAACCAATTAAATGAACACAAACACAAACCTCGCTCAGCTCATCTTCTTCAAATTCCTCAATCACAGGAACAAGAGCATTGGATCCCTTGGAAGAACACTTGGCACCCTTCTTCTTCCAGTGTCATCTGCACACAAATGTAGTCAATGGTGATAAATCACATTACCAACAACCCCATATCTAAAGCATAGCTGAAAGATTTTTCTCATTGAAAACCAACAAGTGGCCAGTGCCATTGCTGCTCCATTTTTTAGCAACTAATGATAGAAGACTTTGACCTCTGACCCTTGCTAAAATGTAATGGAAAACTTAACCATATTACTAATATCATCAAAGACGAAATGTGTTATGTAGGATGCTTTAATGAAAACTTCTCCATATTACTTTCTAGGTGTGGACCCTAGAAATAAAATGTTTGTAGAATGGTTCAATAAAATGACTAGTCAATGTCTAAAAGTCTGAAAAAACACAGCCCATTGATTGAAGAACAAATCAATATAATTTTAAGAAATATGGAAAACTACTAAATCTTAATGGTTGAAAATTTCATACAAGGCGAGGAGGAGATAGCTTCACGTTTTCATCCTTGCCAGCAGCACGGACATTGGTAAGTTCCTTAGCCCTAACAGGGTTAACCTGTAACAAGAAAATGAAATTGAAGTTAGTCACTTTGAAACAACACAATGCACAATGCGGGAAGTAAGATTGTTCTTACATCGAGATCTGTATCCCGTGAATGTTCACCAATAATCATGCCATCATATGTCTGCACAGAAATGGATGTCAATTAGCAGCAATTCAAATAAATAGACAAAATTCAAAGACTCAATTAGCAGAGGAATAAAGTAGAATCCATAATTCTTTTGAGAGGAAAAACTAAAAGATAGGAAGTCCAACAATCATATTTAAATTTCAAAGATTGGAAGTCTCAAAATCATCCATGTGTGATAATGAGCAAAGTTAAAAGAGCAAAGAGACAAACAGAAAGGAGTGGAATTGGTTATTTTTTTTATTTTTTAAGTAGACAACCTCCATCCCAGGAGTCACAAAAAGAGTTCCATGAGCTTCTAAACTCATTAATGCGTGAGCTGTGATTGCACCATAGCCGATTGATATCTGTTAAATAAGCAAACAAAGACAACATCAGGTGGAAGACTAAAAATAATATAAGTCATACAGCGTAGTCAACTCCGGGATGGACTTCAATAGAGGGGTAAACATAATACCTTACCAACAGATATTTCCAAACCACATGATAATTAGAGGTCCAGGAAATTTATCAAAAAATGTATACTTCGTGTATACTAAAACTATGTTCTTAAATCTCAGTTTGAAATGTCAAATAAAATTCAATAATTTAAATTTTGAACCTCAATCAATGTCAATGTTTATGCTAAAAAAGAGCATCTTCTACAATTACAAACACAATTTGGGTCTTTTCAAAAGTATGAAAGTGACGCTAAAAAATGATTGTGAGTAGTGTTGTCACAACATAATTGAACTAAATAATCGTACCAAAACTCCTTTCCTAACATTTCCAAGAGACCCTCGATGTTTTTCGTAGTCTGCAACACAGATACAACATGTATGAGTGAAACTAAAATTCAAAGACGAGAGAAGAAGAAGAAGATGATGATGATAAAGCAGCTATCAGTTGTCCTTGAATGTATGCCTGTTATAAGACAAAAGTAGCTAAACCCCAACTGGCCGTTCTCCAGGACTGAAATGGGCACTGAGCAACTATTATCATATAAAATCTACCACCTGATCTCTAGGTACACATTTGTGGAACTAGCCCATTTTAGAATTTAGACATGCTCTCAATCTTTCTTCTTCTTCTTCTTCTTGTTATTACAATTATTATTATCATAATTATGATGTGTACGTGGGTGTGCACATACATAAACATATATGGACATAGAAAGAGGTGATCTTAATTTCCAGTCAACCAAATCTTCCAAAACTAATGTTCTAGAGTATATACTTTACACCCAGGCCTCCAACAGTTTACTGGATGAGAAAATGACTGCCCCTATTCATGACCTAATGACATGACAGCAAAATACAATGGAAATAGAAAGTAACAAAAAAATATATATCTACAGTAAAACTTGCATACTCAGGAAAGCACGATGCATAAATCCAGTTCCTCGAGTGTCACTGCTGAACACACTTCTGTAACCAACAAGACCCCTGAAGTACACAACAGAGTAAAAATTGCGTTTGTAAGGTTAATCAAACACTCTCTTTTATTTGGAAAGAAAAAGTATGCAGTATCCCCACCCCACCAACCCTGCCCACAACCCCCACAAAACCCCACCTGACCCCCCCACCCCCACCCACCCCCAAAAAAAAAAAACACTTGCATTCCAAAATTAACCTTCAACATCAAAAGCAAGTAGCAATTTGATGCATTGGTCAATAACTAAACCTCACTCTAATTGTATTGATCTTCTTACATAAGAGTCTTAATGAAATTGGTCTTAGAAAAACTGAAGTAAATGCTCTTAGCATTTCTTCACAGTCAGCAGAATTTGGTGAAACATCTGAATTTCAGGGAAAAATCTGAAGGATGCAACTCTAGACTCTCACTTCCCAGTAATGGTGTCTAAGACTCTCTCAACCTGGCCAGGTTTTCAGCTTCCATCATAATAGCATCACCCTTACCAGTGGTGTTCTTAATGGTTTCATTCCTTGATGCGGTGTCTGGGCATAATTTGTGAGAAGAGCACGAGTTGCACCACTTCCTTATTCCCTGCAAGAAGATCACTAGCATAACCCATTTTTGCAATTTCCTCCAATTCTTGGTCTGATATCTAAGGTGCAGGAAGCATCATTTTCGACCTCTTCCTAACTATTTTCGGATCATTCAGTTTATTAGCCTGTAGTATCGCTGATAGAGCATCCTGTCTCTGTGCGATTTTATTTTTTGCAATATCTTGTCTCCTTAGTTGAGCTTCTATATCAACCCTCCTCTTTCCTTCAAGTTCTTCAATGGTCGTTGGGAACTAGGCTAATTCCACAGGCCTATCTTCATTAGTAACATCAAAAAAGCCTAGAGAAGGCTTTTTCTCAAATGGAATTTCAGCATTATAGTCAATTCCCTTCCTTTTTCTCTTCCTTTGTTGAGTGTCAATCCCAGCAGCTTTAAGTTCTCTCCTTTTCTGCAAAGAAGCAAGTCTCCTTGCCTTTTCAAGCTGTTTCTCCCTGGCCTTCTGTTTTGCCTTTTTTCCTCTAATGTTGGCCAAACAATCAAACAAACCAAAATTACAGATAATTTTCTCAACGACCATTACAGAAGGAGAGAGAGTGTTTCATGCAATAACAATCACACAAACCTTTAATCAAAAAATTTGCATACCCTACCAAAGAAGTGTAGTCATCGTCCACTGCCTCAGAGCCACGCAAATAAATTTTGCACCATACTAGAAGATAAATTTTGCCTCGAAGAGACCCACCTACTACCTGAAAACTCGCCTAAAAACCCATGGCAACACCGGGTGAAAGAGCGACGAGATGCAACATAAATTTCAGAGATGAGATAAGACGAGAGGCAAAGAAAGACTTTCGAGATTTTTAGAGATTTCAAAGATGAATGATTTCTGGGATTTCTGATAGGATACAAGAGATGTGAGTTGAAGAGACGAGAGGGAGTGATGAGATGAGAGGCGGCTAGGTCAACGAAAAAGGGTTGAGTAAGAGAATTTAGATTAATTTATATCAATGGCATTTTGCGTAATTTTAGCGAAAATCAGAAAGTGACATATTAATGAAAGAGCACGTTTGACTTTGCATATGTGACCTTTTTTTTGTTTAAACCGACATATAATTCATAAAGGCAGTGACACGAAAGGCTAAAATTCTTGTAGTGTGATGAACATGGTAGGAGAATTAAATTTCTTTCTTGGATTGCAGGTTAAACAAATGAATAATGGGACATTTATATCCCAATCAAAATATGCTAAAAATCTTGTAAAGAAATTTGGCCTTGAGAATGCAAAACCAATGAAAACTCCTATCAATATTAACCTGAAACTTTCAAAAGACAATATAGGAAAAGAGGTTGATGCATGTTTATATAGAAGCACCATTGCCAGTCTATTATAGCTCACAGCAAGTAGACTAGACTTCTGTTTTAGTGTAGGACTTTGTGCAAGATTTCAAGCAAATCCCAAGGAATCACATCTAGCAGCAGCTCAGAGAATCATAAGGTATATACATGAAACCCATGATTATGGTATATAGTTTTCTAACTATACAAATGATTATCTTGCAGGTTTTAGTGATGCTAACTGGGCAGAAAATGTAGATGACAAGAAAAGCACATCAAGAGGATGTTTTTATCTTGGTACTAACTTAGTTTCTTGACACAACAAAAAGCAGAATTCTATTTCTTTGTCTACTGCAGAAGCTGAATACATAGCAGTAGGAAGTTATTGCACACAACTACTTTGGATGAAGCAAATGTTGATGATTATGGCATTGAACAAAAACCTATAACTATGTTTTGTGATAATACTAGTGCTATAAACATTTTCAAAAATCCTGTTCAATATTCTAGAACAAAATACATTGAGATAAGATACTATTTTATAAGGGAACTTGTAGAGTCTAAGGTGATACACATTGAACACATCTCCACTAATAAACAATTAGCTAACTTGTTCACTAAGGCATTGGATACAACAAGTTTGAGAATCTAAGAAAGACCTTAGGCATTTATCAGTTTTCTAAATAAGCATTGCTTGCTGTTATGTTAATTATATCTGTAATATCATAAGTATTCTTTTAATTAAGCATGTGTGAGCTGTAATATAAAATAGTGTGAATGTTAAGTTACTGGTTTAAAATACAGAGAGGGCTACCAATATATGATGTGTGGAGGCCATCATTGAGAGTAACCTCAGAGTATCTAAGAAATATATTGAGATCACCCACTCAAATGAAAAGAGCTACCTCTATATTGTGTGAAAGCTACTGTATTTATAATCCAATGTGATTAATTTTTAATATGTCAAAATAATATTTTTGACATCTCAATTGATTGAAAAATAAATGAAAACAGCTTTCATATGGAGATAATAAACAGCTCTGAAATATGCTTCTTTAGAATGATTCATATGATGTCCAGATATTGTTGTTATGGTGCATGTAATTATTTTCTGTTATGGTTTTTATATCATACGATGCTTTTCGTGCCTATCTGAAATTTTACTTTTCTTGTGTGTCTATGTGTCAAAATGCCTTGTCAGCTTTGTTGAATTGAGGGGAAGAAACTTCAGTGGTGGAAACCTAACTCTATTAGAATTCCTTATTTTAATGGAAATCAAATTTTAAATTTTTGTTCATTAATGATATTTATTAAGTAGTTTTGAAAAAGGATTTAAATTAGAATTTTATGGGAAACGAAATCGTATTAAAATCAGTCTCTTCCCAAGTATATCATAAATACAGTTAGGGCTCTCTTTGTTCATATCATACTCGATCAACTGTGTCTCCAATCTCTCTCGTCTTGCTTCTTTGCTTCAGCAAGATCTTGCAGCCCTCAAACCCTAGCAATGGTGGCATCTTCTGAATCCTCAAAGGCCACCAATACATCATCTTCCCAACACGACTTTGGTCACAATAGTAGAGACAGCTCTTAGTCGTCTAAGTCACAACAACAACGTGCAGAGATCCCGATTGATCTTGTAATGAGTGAAGATGAGTCAATTCCTGTCAAACGAATGAAAGACAAAGTGAAGCCAAAGTTCAACAAGTTCCTTTCAGTAGCTGTTAAGCAGAATTTCTTGAAGTATACATCAAAGAGGAAGTTACAGATAGAAAGGCCAGTGAAGCTAATCGACTTCAACAAGTATGGTTTGAGTGAACTCCCTGAGTCTATTTACTCTACTCGAATGGTAAACAACTTCCTAACCCTTGTGAAGTCTTTAATTCAAGAGTTTTATACGAATATCACTGCTTCCATTGATGACCTGAAGAGCTGTCATTATCACAAAGTATATTATAGAGGAAAGTTTGTGAAATTTTTACCGAATGTCATCAACACATTCTTTGATATACCAATAGGCAGTTTGCACTCTATTGAAGAAAACTTTGATATGGCAATTATGGTTAAGGAATTAACTAGTCGAGAGGATATAGTTTAGAATCCTAGAGATGGCATTGATCAATAATAACTTAGAAAGAAGTACTACATAAAATTGCTCAGTTTGATTGGTTTCCCTCTTCACACTAGAACCAGGTTAGGGAAGATAGAGCAGAATTTCTGTTCTGTTTGGGCACCAATAAACCTATTAATCTAGGTTTATGGATTTATAGGATGATTGTTCATATTATACCATATAAATATGATTACCATTTGCTTGTCTTTCCTTGTTAAATTCAAGGTATTCTAGCTCAAAATGGTATTCCCATTAGCCCCAAAGAACACACTAAAATTTTGTCCAAGTCAATCACAAAAGGATTTTTGGATCGACTACATGATAAAACTGATATGCTTGAACCTGAACCAAAACCAAGACGAGTCTACAATAATCCAATGAGCAATTTGGAAAGGCAGCTTGCTTTGATCAATTGTGTTTCAACTGATATAGTGTAGGATTTTAAAGATATCAAAGCCAAGCAGTCTATTTTAGAGGCAAAATTTGTAAGACAATCTGTTACAGTAGAAGAATCACAACCTATGGAAACTGAAGATGTGGTACATGAGTAGCCTGTTGAGCAAATGCCAGAGATTGATGAGCAAATGCCTGAGGCAGTTGAGCAAATGCCTACAGAGGATAAAGATGAACAACCTACTATTGAGCCTGACATAAAAGCAGAAAAGAAGATGAAGAAAAAGAAATGGAAGAAGCAAGCTAAAGGAACTAATTTGGAAGGCAACAAGAAGGTTAAAGTGGTGAAGAAAAAGTCTGACAAGAAGAAGTAGAAAATTGAAACAGCAGTCTTAGAATTGAGGAATGAATCCTTGTCAGATGAACCAACTCAAGTCAAACCCGAAATGTCATTGCCTTCACCACGTGCTGAAGTAGAATCTGATATTGCACCAGTCTCTGAAGTATAGCAACATGTCTCTCTACCACTACAGTCACCTCTACCTGGAGCAAAAATCACACCAAGTGCAAAGCACACATAGGCACCCATTCCTGAAGCAGACACAACAGAACCAGTCACAGCACTTCCACCTCAACTTGTAGTAGAATCACATGTAGATCTACAACAACTTATTATTGAGTCACAGCCAATAGAAACAAGTGCTGACAGACTTGACAAGGAAATCCGCAAGATTGTGGTAGCGGTCACTACCACTTCATCAGATACAACTGAAGCATAGCCCACTCCTATGGCTTTTGAACAGCCTACACCCACCACTACTGGGAAAAGGTTCAAAGTAAAGGCTGGATGATTCAAAAAGCAACCTAGCAGTTCCTCTTCCCCTCCTGTTCGCAAGTCTCCACAACTTTGTTAATTTTTTTTTTGGAACTTGTTCTAAAAACAAAGGGGATAAGAAGTTTTTGCTGATAAATCTGTCTGTTTTGCTACTGCTAATTCTATCTATTTTGATATTTTTTTGTTTTTTTGCTTCTCCTTCACTTCAAGGGTAGTAAGTAAGGGGGAGTGAAGAGTTTTTACATGTGTATTTGAACTATTTTATGCTTTGTGTTTTTAACTTATTACTTTACTGTGTTTTATGTTATTATCTACATATTTCATTTGATTGATGTTTATATCATATTTTGTTAGTTGTTCTGATCATGATTTAGTTGAACTGTTGGTTGACAGGATTGTCAGCTTCACTTTATTTTGTTTTGCAGGAATTACACATTCAGATACCAAGTTGTTATGTGCTTTGTAACTGCACACTTGTTATTTCTTTAAGCATGTTATTTTCTGTTTACTAGATCATGAATGCTTATAATTATTTTTTCTGACTTATCTTTGTGTGATATTCTTTGATCAGAAACAGTTTGGTGTTTTCATCACAAGTTGCCAAAAAGGGGAGATTGTTGGTGTCAAAGTGTGACACTCTTGTATGTGCCATGCACATGATAATATTGATCAACTTGTGATAAAACTAGAATATTATATTGTTTCTTATTTAACTGTTTCTAGAAGTATATTTTAAGAAGTATTTGATTCAAAATAAATATCTCCTTAGATTATGATATTATATAATGTATCCTAGTTAAAATAGAAGTATATTTATGTGTGTCCTATTTTATTTAGGAGTTACTTATATCACTTCCTATTGTATTGATACTTATCATAATTTGAGTTTGTTTAGGATTTCTACAGGATTTTAAGGAGATTACGATCAGACATCCCACTATATATATAATGTTATGTTTACATAACATATAGGTTGATGGTGTGTGTCACTTAGATATCATATATATTGTCAAAAAGATATTAACACATAAACTTTATTTTTTGTATACCAAAATTAAAGAATTGCAAAAAACAAAGTCTAATTAATATAGTATATACCTTATAGATAGCTTGATATGTTTAACATTTTTCTATTTAAAAATTGAAAGATTTTTTTTTTAATGCAGTATATATGAGAGAAAAGAGAATGTCATTATGCCAAATCTTTATACCTAAAAGATTAATATATTTATCAAATTATTATAGAGAAAATAATTTTTTAGCTTATTCTTAATTATCTAAAATTAAATTAATTACTATCTCATTATATCTAGTTGATTAAATTTTAAATTTTTATATTGGATTAAATTCATTGAATAAGCTTACTTCTTTTTTTTCTTTAAATGCAAGGAGTTCATTTTCGTCTCTTCATCAGTAAATGATTGACGAAAGTCATTAATAAAGGTATTCTCGATGACTTTAGAAATATTCATATATATGTTTTTTAAATTCACTTCCAGATCATTTTCACAAGTAACAAATTGTTAATAATTTAAAGAAAAAATTAAAAAAACAAGTAGATATATATACCAATGGCGTAATTAAATTTGAAAATTAAAAAAAAAAATTAATCCTCTTGATAAAAAATCCTATAATAAAGAATATATACGACTACAAGCTGTTAAACATCTTGGCATCCGAGAGAGATAATCTAAAATATATTAGAACTTTCAACCTCCAAGTCTAATCAAATAATATCTTGTGCATTTGTTTTGACAGTATTCATCATCTTCTTCGGCAAAGACATGCTAAAAATTGAAGTTTGCAATCTTGACAAGTATAGCTTGTTTGTAGTCCCATGCCTTGAGATGGCTTGGTCAAATAAATATTATTTTCAAGTGGGTAATAATCAACTTCATGTACATTTAGATTAATATCTTATGAACCCGTCACTTGGGTCTGCGACATAAATTCAAAAAGTCACAATTGGAATGTGATCAGTCAGCACACTCAAATATCATACCCCAGACTTTCGGTAGACTCCAAATGATATTTTTCAGGTAGTGACAAAAATTTTAAAAATGAAATCTTATTATTGACTAGACTGAAATGATGTTGTGGAGAAATTTGATATAAAAATTAATGCTATTATATACAATTTACTTTTAAGCATTTTTCTTCAGGTGGCGATACACTTTCTAAAATTATCTTATAATCAAGCATCCTAAATGATATGTCATTATTTTAAATCATTCACCTGACAATTATTAATTGAATACACATATTTTAGGATACCAAATTTGAGATATAATTTGGGATTAATATTATCATTCTTTTCTTAATTGTGATCAAAACTTGTTATATCTTCAATGTATTGGCAACTTGGTATTAATGGTGAATTCAATCCATGAGGAATAAATAATATTTGCCATGATAAATAGACTTAAAATTAGTGGTACTACAAATATCCTAGCAAACCTTTGATGGAATCCAGTGAACATGTTTCCACTCCACAGTATTCAATCAACATCTTCTTCAGGCAAAGACGAACTTGAAGTTGGAAATATTGACAACTATAGATTGTTTGTAGTCTCATGCCGTGAGAAGAGGGCTAGAGGACTTTCTTGAAAATTAAATTTATTTAGCTATCATGTACAAAGTCTTGGTCAAATAACTAGAAAATATGTACATTATTTTGATGGAGTAAATTGAAAATTATTTAAAAATAGGTCATTATTGTGTAATGAAAAAGAGGGTGAGAGAAAATTATAAGTTGAAGAAGTTAGGCACTAATAAGTCTTGGTCATGCACGAACCATAAGTAGTTTTGCAAGTAGCTGTTTTAAGTCTGGATTGTTCAAATATTATCATTTTTCAAGTTATTAACTAATAGATCAAATAATTTTACATTCAATGAAACTGATCAAATTCTTCAAAATGAAATAAATTAAGTAATAAAAACTTATGGGAAACAAAAATAGGTTATTCATTCACAATTATGATAATATTATAATAGTACTATGGGTGTCTAATCTCCAAATTAATCACTTTTAAAACCAAGTCTTGGTTGCAAAAGTCTTCCCAAATATTCCAAAAATACTTCATTAAGTGGTGCAATAGCAATTAAATTGATATTATTATCCACTAAAAAGAAGTGGCCAGGCTGTTCTTACATGACTAAATATAGTCATGGCTGATGGAGATATGTTGAGTCTTTGCTTCTTTTCTAAGTCAATGCAGCCCAGAAGTTCAATGTTTGTGTTTGTATTTAGCGTGGCATAGGGGCTAACATGTATTGAGATGACCAGACCCTGGCTTTCACTCGTGAGTCTAGGAGTGAGTCGTGTCATGTATGATATAAACTAATAATAGAAGTAATAGCTGCTAATAGGATATTCTGAACGATATATCTTAAGATAATATATTAATACCACAATCAAGGGAAGAAGGGTTTATTAAGGAAAAACAACTGTTTAAATTGGAGCAAAACAGAAGTATGATCATGAGAGCAGAGCGTCGCAAAAGAAGCATAGCAATGCAAGAGCAATATCTGAAAGGTACAAAAGATGGCAATCAAGCGTTAGGCCACTCATCTTTTCTCATCGAAAATTAGTTACAAGAACAAAGAGAAAAAAGGGAAATGAAATGGGTGAGTTTGATGACAATTTAAGTAGCAAAATCCATATATTATTTGAATTAGTGTATTAAATTAATTTTATTACATCACACACCACAGAATAGTGTAAATAAATCCATGTATTACGTTGTGCACTTGAAAATATTTGAAAATAGTGAAGTTTTGTTGACTTATTGACCAATTAAAAGTAATCTTATTAATTGTTAGTAAAGTATAAAAGGAACAGAAAATACATAATTGTGAATGATGTTGATAAAAATTTTATATGCAACGACTTAAAAAAGTCCCATCAAATCTTCAGGTCATTGAGAAATCAATTTAAGTTCTGGTTACCTTACGGCACCGGTGTATTACAAATTAAGTGTCATGAATTTCTCTTTCTCAAGTAGTGCCAAAGACTATGAAACTGGAATCTCTTTCTGGCTCCTCACTTCCGGTCGGTGTACCTCCCTTTTTGTTTTCTTTGATTTACAAGCTGGAACTGAACCTTAAAGATTAGTTGATTTAATTAAATACATTAAAGAGGATATATAAGGAGTGGGACGACAAGAAGAATGGTATATGTTATATATTATTTATTTAATCTGAGTAATTTTACAAGATTAGTTGAATTAATTAAAGACATTAAAGAGGATATATAAGGAATGGGACGACAAGAAGAATGGTATATAGCATATATTATTTATTTAAGGGTGTGCTAGCTACAAAGCAATCGATTTCGCTGCTACAAAACAGAAGACTGAAGAAAAATAAAAAATAAGAAGGCTGCAAATTACCAACATTATACTGAGGGGGCGTTTGGTATGGCGGGTGGGAAAGTTAGGAATGGGAATCTGAATACATTCCCGTGTTTGGTATGTTTATTACTGTTGTAACCCCTGGCATGTCATTTTCCCGCCGACTTCATATTACCGTCTATAAAGGGTAATCTCAATCCCGCCCACAACATGGATTTCAAATTCCAGGGAATCATAATCCCACCCCATCCCGCATAACACACCACAACCCCCCTTTCTCTCTCCTCTCCCTCCCTTCACTCGTCTCTCCTCTCATCTTTCGTCTCGCAATCTCCTCTCTCAATCTGGTACCCATCTCTCTTTCGGCTTTCAGCTTCTTGGTCTGAGGCGGTGGTGTGTGCAGCGTTTTGCTTCTTAGCGGCGCTGGTTGTGGTGAAGGCAACGGCTTATTGTGATGGTGGTGTGCGGGTGGCTTTCTTATGGTGGTGGTGCGCGTGTGGTTGGATGGCAACGGTGGCGACGCTTGTGATGGAAGGCCGAATGCTGCTTTGTTTGAAATTTCTGGTTTGTTGAATTTATGGGTTGTGGTGGCTATGAGTGGTGGCTGCCATGGCTGTGATGAGTGTTGTAGGTGCTGGGTATGGAGAAAACAGAGGGAGAGGGCGAAAAAGAAGAGAGAAAGGAAAGCAAAAAAGAAGGAAAAAAGAAAGTTTGACCGAACCACTTTTTCTCAAATGAGAAAATGAGAAAAAAAAATTATTTATTTATTTAGAATATAACATTTATAATAATATATATAATTATTAACCTGTTAAATAAATTTAATACATTTATTTATTGAAAAAATTAATTATAAAATTTAGTAACATATTAAATAAAATTAAAAACTTTATTTATTGAAAAAATTATAATTATAAAATTTATTATCATATTAAATAAAATTAACACATTTCATTCCCATGTGTAACCAAACACAGCAATATGATTATAAAGATAAGATTCCTATGCATAACTAAACACAGTAATATTAGTTTCCTGGATATCAGATTCCTATGATCACTTTCCTAGTAATCTGAATCTCATTCCAATCAAAACAAAACCCCATACCAAAACGGCCCTTGAAGATTTCAGATGACGCTCTACATTGTTCCATCATATATGGCGATCAGTCAGCACACTCAAATATCATGCCCAAGGCTTTCGGTGGATTCCAAATGATATTTTTCAGGTAGTGACAAAAATTTTAAAAATGAAATTTTATTATTGACTAGACTAAATTAATTTTATGGAGAAATTTCATGTAGAAATTAGTGTTATTATGTACACTTTGTTTTTAACCATTTTTCTTTAGGGTAGTAATACAGTTCTCAAAATTTTTCTAAAATCAAGCATCCCAAATGACATGTTATGATTGTCATGATTTTAAATCATTCACTTCATAATCACTAATTGAATACACATCTTTTAAGACACAAAATTTGAGATCTAATTTGGGATGAATATCATTGTTCTTTTATTAATTGTGATTGAAAACTTATTATATCTCCAATGTACTGATCACTTAGTATCAATGGTGAATTCAATCCATGAGGAATAATTAATATTTTCCATGATAAATAGTCTTAAAATGAGTTGTACTACATATATCGTAGCAAATTTTGATGGAGTATAGTGCATATGTTTCCACTCCACAGTTTTCGTTCATCAACTTCTTCAGGTAGAGACAAACTTGAAGTTTGAAATATTGACAATTATAGATTGTTCATAGTCTTATGCCGTAAGAAGAGGGCTAGATGACTTGCTCAAAGTTAAATTTACTTAGCTGTCATGTACAAAGTCTTGGTCTAATTCCTTGAAAATATGTAGATTAATTTGATGGAGTAAATAGAAAAATATTTTTAAATATGTAATAATTGTGTAATGAAAAAGAGGGTGAGAGAAAATTATAAGATGAAAAAGTTAGGCACTAATAAGTCTTGGTCATGCAAGAACCAGAAGTAATTTTGTAAGTATAGTAGCTATTGAGTCTAGCTTGTTTGAAAAATATCATTTTTCAAGTAATTAACTAATAAATCAAATAATTGAATATTCAATGAAACTGATCAAATTCTTCAAAATGAAATAAATTAACTAATAAAAACTTCCGGGAAACAAAAATAGATTATTCATTCTCAGTTATGATAATATTATAATAGTACCTACAAAAATAGATTATTCATTCAAAATTATAATAGTACCTGTTAGAACTATAAATCTCCTAAAACTCCACATTGGTATGATATTGTCCACTTTGGGCCTAATCCCACATGGATTTGCTTTTAGATTCTACCCAAAAGGTCTCATACCAATGGAGTACATGTCCATACTTATATGTCCATGATCCTCGCCATGTCTAGCCAATGTGGGACTTTGGTTGCATACCCAACAATCGTCCCCTGAAACAAAAGACCATACTATTATGTATTTTTTCAGGCCTCACCTCAAACAATTATTTATCCTTCTAGTCCATTGAGGGATTGCCTACCTCGAGAGGTTTTGCTTTATCCGGTTGCAAAATAAAGTCCATCCATGGATCTATTCGTGAGCTTAACTAGGGTTCACCATCTTCGTTCGGCACTCCGAGAATTTCCATCAAGTATTCTCTTGGCGAAGTTTGGGCTTGGGCTCTAATATCACTTGTTAAGATAATAGACCACACAAAACTCTGCATTGATATTATATTATCCACTTTGGGCCTAAGCCCTCAATGGTTTGCTTTTGGATTCAACCCAAAAAGCTTCATTACTTGTCCATACTTATATGCCCATGATCCTCCTCATGTCTAGCCAATATGGGACTTTGGTTGCACATCCAACAATACCATAGCCATCTAATCTCTAAATTAGTCACGCTTAAAACCAAGTCTTGGTTGCAAAAGTCCTCCAAAAGATACCAAAAATACATCATTAAGTGGTGCAATCCCAATTAAGTTGATAGTATTATCCAGTAAAAAGAAGTGGCCATGCCGTTCTTACAAAATTTTGACTAAAATATAGTGAAGGGTGATCGAGGTATGCTGAGTATTTGCTTCTTATTTTCGAAGTCAATGAAACCATATTTTCTTATCGCAAATTACTTAATTATAGAGCAATTTAAACGGGGAAATAAGAGAAATGAAATGGGTGAGTTAATTTGATGACAATTTAAACAGTACTATCCATTATTTGAATTAGTTTATTAGATTAATTTTATTAGACCACACACCACAGAATAGTGTAAATAAATCCACGTATTACGTTCTGTGCTTGAAAATATTTAAGTAGTGAAGTTTTATTGAATGACTGACCAATTAAAAGTAATCATATTAATTGTTGGTAAAATATAAATGGAACAGAAAAGACATAATTATGAATGAGAGTGAAAAGTCTTTTTATGCAACGACTTAAAAATGTCCCATCAAAATATTCAAGTCATGCAGCAATGAGGACAAACATATCAAAACTTGAGAAATCAATGTAAGTTTTGGTTACCTTAGACTACCGGTGTATTCTAAATTAAACGTCATTAATTTCTCAAGCAGTGCCAAAGACTATGAAAATGGAATCCTTTTGTTGACTGGACCAAATTTAGGATGATGGAAATAATATTTGATGTCGAAATTGATGTCATTATGTACTCGTTGTATTGAATTTATATATCCAATGTATTGATAACTTGGATTCAATGGTGAATTCTATCATATTCTATTAAAATTAATATATAGAAGTACTTTAATTTGGTACTTTCTTTAATCACTCTTTTCATCTTCTTTTTTTTTTTAATGATTGCCTTTGATAAATTAAGTGATCTAGAGATATTCTGTCAATTAGTAATGTTACACTGATGCGTTCGAAACTAGCAAGTATACTAGTCGCACAAGTAATAAAGTGATAAGTAGATATCGTTCCCACGAGGATTGATTCTAATTGAATTCGTTATTTTCCAGCAACGATAAACTAAACAGGGGGGGTTTTGTTGAATGATTAACTAAATGAAATAAGAATGCAAATTAAGAATAACAAAACAGAAGTTAATTTGAATGAAAGATCAATGAGAGACACTTGGTTAAGGGTTCTTTCTCTGCCACAAGATATGAATTTGTGAATTAACATAGAATTGTAATCCAATTACAGCATTGAAGTTATCAACCGTAGATAACAACAAGCTCTGTTATCCCAATCTTTCCTTACTTTGTTGTTAAATAAAACAAGCTCTTTATTTAATCTCTATCCATTAAACAACCTAGAACAAGCTCTCTAGTTTAATTCAATGGAAGCATTACGATGAGAAAGATAGGTTGATCTAAGCAATAATCACACAAGTTCGGATTATTTAACCTAGGTTGTATTTTCCAATTGCAATCTCTGATCACAATTTTGCTACTAATGATTGGAAATTCATGACAATTACGGATCAAGATTTCTAATCTAGCAATAGACAACAACAGATTATATTCAGTTGGCCATTCCAAATACAATCAGTAAGCAATCATAAGCATTAGATATGGGAAAATACAAGCAACTTCAATTAGAGAATTGGATAACAATTTCTTACACAATCAACTCACAAAATCCATATCAAGGGCTTTGAAATCACCCTCAACCAATTCAGATTTAGTTACACATATTCAATCAGAATAACAAATACAATACAGAGAAATTCCAGAATTGAAAAGGAAAGAAAGAACTTAGCAAATTCTTTGAAAATCTTCTTTGTAGATGAATCTTCTTGGAATTGTAGTTCCTCCTCTTTCAAAATCTTCTTTCTCCTTCAAGAACTCCAAGGGATGAGAAATCCAGAAATGCAGCCTCCTCCCACGGACCCTGAAAATAAAACCCTAAAATGTGTTTAAATACTCTGCTACAGTGTGTCATGTATTATACATGCTACAGTCTACAGTGATGTGTGGAATTACATTTCTACACTTCTCACACTGTTTTGATTACAACTTTCGGTACACTGAATGGATTCATAAACCGTAAATTTCTCCAAAAAGTAGACTTCGAGAGCTTTCAACGGTATATAATATGTCATCGGGTCTCATTGTATATCAATACAATTAAATCCGAGAAGATCACTGACTAGCAGAGGTGAAAATGAAGGGTTTTACTCCATTTTTGTGCAAGTTGCTCCAAAACTCCTACAAACATCAAAACCACACAAAAACATAAAAATACCAAGGAATATAGCAAAGAAACATGGACGAATTGATATGAAAATGATATATAAATAGACACTTATCAAATTCCCCCACACTTAGACTTGCTAGTCCTCGAGCAACTACGACAATATGAAATAAAACTAAACCGAAACAGAATCAACAAAAAATTAAAACACACAAATGCTTCATCTTGCAAATAGGCCTCAAAGATTGTACTTAATTATAACCCAAGGAAAACTTCAAAATAATGCACTTGATCAAGAATTTCATCTCAAAGATTAGTTTCGCTTTACTTCAATTCCTCAAGTGTGTGTGTGTAGAGCCATTCTCACCTAATCACTTGTAACCCAGATGAGTTTATGCATAAAAATGAATCATATTTAATATTGAAGATGTGTGTATAAATGAACTCCATAGGCCTGCTTTTCAAGTCACTCTCCACTAATGTAGACATGCACAACACAAGGATCAAGTAGGACTTTATTAAGCTTGTAACGTTTGGCTTGGGTGAAGGTATGATAAAGGATAATAATTTGGCTCAAATCACCCACAAACACATAAATCATTCAAGACTATGTAGAGCTCAACACTATAACACAACTTCATTTCAATTCACCAGATTACACCCCCAAACTTATTTAGAACACTCAATCTTTTTTTTTTTTAAGAAAACAAAAGAAAACTACACCCCCACACTTTGTTGTTTCATTCGTTTTAAGAACACTTAAGGGTATAGATCTCTTATTCTTCTTCTTTTGTTCTCTTTTTTTTTTTCTTTCTTTTTCTTTCTTTTTTTTTTTTATTTTATTACACTTCCCATCCCCCACACTTAAACAACACATTGTCCTCAATGTGTAAGTACGTGGACGATAGGTACAGATTGGCTTTTTTTTTTTTCTGTTTTTCTTTTTTTTTTTGTTCCAAACACAATGGAACTCACTTGCTGTGTATTGCTCATATACATCCACCAGTCTCTCACTTCCTAAACAAACCAGAACATGAGCTCAGAATTTTAATTGTGAATGATCTACATGCTCATAGGTAAGGGATAAACTGTTTGGAACAAATTCAATTAAGGTTAAGAAATCTTTTAGTGAGTTAACAAAGAAAAGGATTACAGAGGCTCAAAGGGGTAACTAGGGATCAATTTTAATCAAGGTTGGCTCTTAAGGCTCAAACGGTCCAAAGATGGCCTTAATCATTTCCCCAATGTTGCACAGTCTAGGATTTCGCCTCGAGTGACCATCAAACAAGTTCTAGAATTCATTGAAATCTGAAGAAACATTTAAATTACATAACCTTTCTCTAAGTGAACAAATAACTCAGTGATAATAGCTCAGTGCTCATGTTGTGCAAGGAATCAAAGGCAAAGCGAAAACCAATAAACATTTCAAGCACACAGATCCATGCATTATTTATCATTATCCAAGAGTTATTCTCAATTCAATCATTATCTTATCATCGACCCACAAAATGCAAGAAAAGAGGTACATGGCGTTGTTACAACTGAGTCAAGATGTGGTATTATTTCCACAATCCTATAGGACCATTAGCCCCAGAATTAAGGTTTCCCAGCCTATTACCTTTATATGAAATAACAAAACAAACAAGACACGTCAAACAACATAAAATGTAAACAACTACCGAGTTTAGTTGAGATAGAATGCCGTTTCAAGAGTTAAGGCTAAAACCCATATTCTGCCATTCTCGAGTTTTCCACATTGGTTTTTTTTTGGGGGGAAAATCGTAAACTGCTAAAGATAAAAACACAATAACTAACTCTAACTTACACAAAACTACACTCACACCCATAAATACAAGTCCACAAGTCAGCAAACAAAAACAAGTTAGTTAGAATGGTCTAAAAAGTTTAGAAGTTAGGCCTCCTTATTCACCATTATGGCATTGAAGCGATCCAGAATGCGGTTTTTCAAGAGAACTTAAACTTTTTAAGCCACCACTCTAAAAGCAAAGATTAGAAAATAATACCTACGGTGAAAGAAACAACCTGAAAAAAAACTCAAAAGAAATGTCATAAAAAAAACTCAAATAAACACAATAAAGAGAAAGTAAACGAAAATGAAGCAAACCAGCAGATAGAGATTACAGATGGAGTGTTAAATCCAGTTTACGCCTCTTATTGCCTTCTCCAAACCAATCTATCCGAGCCATTGTTGAATCAGGCGAATAGACGAATTCTTGGAGTTTATCAATTAACTCCCCTGTAGTTGAAGCTGTAACCAGGATTTGCCTCGCCGACGGTGAGATGAAGTTTTTTTCTACAGCTTGATCAAGAAAGGACAACAAACCATCAAAAAAATTATTGCATTTAACAAACCAATGGGTTTCCGATGGATGTTTAGCTGTGCCCAAGAGGTGATTTGAAATATCTCCTCTAATGTACCATAATCACCCGGCAAAGCTATAAATGCATCGGACTTAACAACCATATGTGCAATACGCTCATGCATACTAGAGACCTGTAACTCTTCCCCGATTGTGTTGCCTACGATATATCGTACAGCTAATGGTTTAGGGATAATGCCGAGAACTTTGCTCCCTCCTAGGGATGCAGCTGTTGACACACACCCCATTAACCCAAGACTACCCCCTCTATAAATCAAATGAATACCCCTCGCAGCTAATGTCCTACCAATATCAAGAGCTGCTGTTGTAAACTCTCCATCTTTACCAAATTACGATCCACAAAATACGCATATATTTTGGAATCGCCGAATTGGTGTTTTCTCCATTTCTACAAGTGCTCTAAACTTGTGTAAGACAATGATGCAAGTTAGGTATTATGCGTTTCAAGTGCAAGATAAGTTATAAAATGATATTTGAAAACATGCAGAATGGATATATACACACGTAAAACTCTCAAATTTGACACATGGGGACATAATTTCGGTGGGGGTTGCTCGATACAGATTTCTCGCCCCAAAATTTGAAAAAATGAGATATCTTTCGGCGAGGTTTGACAAAACCTACACACTTGTCTCCCACGTGAAGCATGGAAAATGGAGATACACTTTCGGCGGGGGTTGACAAAACCCCCACACTTGTCTCCCACGTGAAGCATTAAAAATGGAGATACACTTTCGGTGGAGGTTGACAAAACCTCCACACTTGTCTCCCACGTGTACTTATGCCATAGGGTAGTCATATGGTTTGTCAAAAAGAAAACTTGAAATTAAAACAAACAAAATCAACAAACAACAACAACACAAAAACAACATTGATAATCAGATCAAACGAAACAAGAAAGAAATAAAATTCGACAACAACAACACACATTCAAATATACAAGTAGTTGTGATTGTGGCTCACATCTTCCTCTGGTTTTACGTCCAGTAACGGCTGAAACGCCTTCTATGAGTCGGGGATTTGCTTCCCATCCAGTTTTCTTATAAACTGGCAAACAGGGTCGTTTTTAGTCAGATTCCCTAGACTATAACACTGCAATTCATCACGAAATTGTGTCCATAGATTAAGCAATTCACGCTGAACAAGTCCACAAGAATGTGACTCGAGAGTTAACAAAACATTATCCAGCGACTCATTACTCAAACCATTCTTAATAAATGAAAGTTTATCTTCTCTATTCCTGGACGCAAAACCTAATGAACGACAAGTCTGGTTACAATTCCATCTAGCACATTTATAACATACTTGTAACCTTTTCGCTCTTCGCCTCTTGGCGTAGTAGCTCTTTCCTAGACCAGGCATGTATTTTGCGAGATTAATGTCCGGCTCACCGGACAATCTCACCTTGGCTTCGATAAGCAATCGGATATCAGCAGGGACATTTAGGAGCATCAATGCCCAAAGTCTAGTCATCCGTACTTTATAAATTTTAAACACAGCATTTTGAGGAAGTGAAGGGAAATATTTACGAAGGTTCGATAGAAAGATATCAGCATCCATTGAAGAGAAGAAAAGGAGAGATATTACCGATAATGCGATTGAGTTTGTTCTTCTCCCAGATATGCACGTTTCAAACCTTCGAACAATGGCTTCAACTCCCGTTTGAATGTTTCCTCAAGCTGTTGCACAACTGAACTCGAAGCACGGAATAATCAAATTAAACACAAGAAAAGAAAAGAAAATAGAGACACATAAAAGAAATAAAAACACAAGAGCAAATGAAAGTCAAAAACAAACAACAAAGCAAATAAGACAAATGGCAAAGAGAGATAAAACCTGATCAATTATAATAGCCCATGAGAGGAATCTCCTCGAAACACAAAAATTGATCAATACTACCTTCTTTCTTTGTCTCTTTTTATTTATATTTCAAAAACATTGGGTTGCCTCCCAATAAGTGCTTAGTTTAACGTCCTCAGCCTGACGTTATCTGTCCTCACCCATCAAAATAAGTTGGCTCGTAGAGAGGTACCTCATCGATGTCCTGCATCACTGAATTCTCATAGTAAGGCTTCAACCTGTGCCCATTCACCTTGAATACTTTATCCGTTTTTAAGCTCTTGATTTCTACTGCACCATGGGGAAAAACATTAGTAATAACAAAAGGTCCAACACATCGAGATCGTAATTTACCTGTAAATAACTTGAGGCGAGAATGAAATAAAAGAACTTTCTGTCCCACTTCAAAATTCTTCCTGGAGATCAGTTTATCATGAAATGCCTTAGTTCTCTCCTTGTAAATTCTGAAATTCTCATAGGCATCATTTCTAAGTTCTTCCAATTCTTGCAGTTGAAGCTTCCTTTGTTCTCCAACAGCATCCATCTCCATGTTACAAAGCTTTACTGCCTACCATGCTTTGTGTTCAAGCTCTACCGGAAGGTGGCATGGCTTACCATAGACTAACCTATACGGAGACATAATACCAATAGGGGTCTTGTAAGACAGTCCGGTATGCCCAAAGTGCATCATTAAGTCGTAGGCTCAATCTTTTCTGTTCGGGATTCGACATGGCTTCTCGCGAATTACTTGACTTTCTCGATTTTGAAACTTCAACTTGACCCTAGTTTGTGGATGATATGCAGTAACAACTTTTGAGTGATTTGTATTTCTTGAGCAAGGCTCAATGATCGTTGCAGAAGTGTGTCCCTCTATCGCTAATCATGGCTCTTGTGTTTCCAAATCTCGCAAAAATGTTAGATTTCACAAAATCTACAACAACTTTAGAATCATTAGTTCTCGTAGCTTTTGCTTCTACCCTTTAGAAAGAAAAAAAAAGAAAAAAAAAGAAAAAAACATAATCACAGCAGTTAATGTAAACATTACCAAATGATGAAGGAAAAGGACCCATGAAATCAATACCCACACATCAAAAATCTCGACAATAAGTATAGGGGTTTGTGGCATTTGATTTTTGGCACTTAAATTACCTATCCTTTGACAACGGTCACAGCTTTGCAGAAGAGATATGCATCTTTGAACAATGATGGCCAGTAGAATCCACAATCAAGAACTTTGAGGGCTGTTCTTTTTGGTCCAAAGTGACCTCCACATGCATAAGAATGACATAAGGTTAAAATTGAATTAAATTCAGATTCAGAAATGCACCTTCTTATCACTTGGTCAGAACAATGCTTCCATAAGTACGGATCATCCCATATGTAATACTTGGTAATGTTCTTGATCTTGTCTCTTTGAGCTCGAGTCAAGTCATGTGGTAGCTTTTTGGTAACTAAATAGTTGACAATATCTGCATACCAAGGGGCTACTTCATTTAGAGACAACAATTGTTCATCTCGAAAACTTTCTTGTAATGGCAGTGCATTCTTATCATGGACAATGCGACTGAGATGGTCTGCAACTAAGTTTTCACTTCCCTTCTTGTCTTTGATTTCCAAGTCAAACTCCTGTAAAAGAAGTATCCACCTGATAAGCCTTGGTTTAGCATCTTTCTTTGTGAGCAAGTACCTCAATAAGATCGAAACTTTTCTAAGCAAAAAAAGCCGCTAAAGCAGCTCTTTCTTCGTGGTAAATCTTAAGGTTGAGCTCATTGTTAAAGTCCGAGATGCATAGTAAATGGCATGTGGATTTTTGCCAATTCGTTGACCCAAAACGGCACCCACAGCGTAGTCACTTGCATCGCACATGATCTCGAATGGATGATTCCAATTCGGAGATTGGATTACTGGAGCAGAAGTCAAGAGTTCCTTCAGTTTCTCAAATGCCTCTTTGCATTTCTCATCAAATTCAAAGGCCACATCATTCTGTAATAATCTGCATAGGGGCAATGCTATCTTCGAGAAATCTTTGATGAATCTACTATAAAAACCTGCATGACCAAGAAACGAACGAATATCCCGCACACTTGTGGGAGGTGGTAAGGAACATATAAAATCTATCTTGGATTTATCAACCTCTATACCCTTAGCAGAAATAACATGTCCCAAAACTATACCCTGATCTACCATAAAATGACATTTCTCCCAATTCAGAACAAGTTTAGTTTCTATACATCTTTGAAGTTTAAGGGTAAGGTTGTCAAGGCATTTATCAAAAGAATCACCAAAAACACTTAAGTCATCCATAAATACCTCAATGATGTTCTCAACATAATCAGAGAAAATACTTACCATACACCTTTGGAAAGTGGCAGGGGCATTGCAAAGACCGAATGGCATGCATCGATAGGCAAATGTACCGAATGGCATGTGAATGTAGTTTTCTCTTGATCCTCAAGGGCAATGACAATCTGATTATATCCTGAATAGCCATCAGAAAACAATAATGAGAATGACCTGCTAATCTCTCCAGCATTTGATCAATGAATGGCAAAGGAAAGTGATCCTTGCGAGTTGCATAATTGAGCTTTCGATAATCAATACAAACTCGCCACCCGGTTTGGATACGAGTGGGAACTAGCTCATTATTGTCATTCTTAACCACCGTAACACCAGATTTCTTCGGAACAACTTGGACTGGACTCACCCACTTGCTGTCCGAAATTGGATAAATCACACCCACATCTAACAATTTCAGGATTTCTTTCTTGACAACTTCCATCATGTGAGGATTCAACCTCCGCTGTGCTTCTCTAGTGGGCTTGGATCCCTCTTCTAACAAGATGCGGTGCATGCATACGACTGGACTAATACCTTTGATGTCAGCGACTGTCCACCCAATGGCCGTTTTGTGATCTCGGAGCACTCGGATGAGTTTCTCTTCTTGTAATGGTGCAAGACCCTTTGCTATTATGACTGGCAAAGTATCTTTCTCACCTAGGAATACATGCTTCAAATGATCTGGAAGAGGCTTAAGCTCCAAGGCAGGTGCTTTCATCACGGAAGGTAGAAGTTTCTCATTAGATAAAGGCAATTCAATGTACGAAACATCATACCTGTTTGTGGTGATAGCTATAGTCTCATCGAAGCTTGCCACAGCTTCCTCCACTTCTTTAGACACTTGTATCAACTTCCTCGATTCTCTGGAATTTTCTGCCCCAATGTGCTCACTAATTGCTACTTCCAATGCATCCTTGCGAGTTAACTCAAAAAATTGTTGTGCCAAAGAATCAATAACATCAACTGCAAAAACAGAATGCAAGTCACTAGGGTACATCATTGCCTAAAAAATATTGAAACGAATCACCTCGCCATCAAACTCCATGGTGAGAGTGCCATCATGAACATCAATCTTCGTTCGGGCAGTTTTCAAGAATGGCCTCCCCAAAAGAATCGGTGTTGGATTGGGATATGTCTCATCCTCCATTTCCAGAACATAGAAGTCTGCTGGAAAAACCAATTGATTTACCTGCACAAGCACATCTTCCACAACTCCTTTGGGATATGCATTAGAACGATCAGCAAGTTGAATTACAATACCAGTTTTCGCAAGGGGTCCAAGTTTCAAGGAAGCATAAATAGAATAGGGCATGACATTAATTGATGCTCCTAAATCTAACATAGCTCTTTCAAAATTGGTAATTGCCAATGGTGCATGGAATGTGACGTACCTGGATCTTTTTGCATTTCGGAGGAATTTATTCTTTGCAATACAGCTGAAACATTTTCCCCCCACTTACTTCTCATTTCTTTCACTTCCTCTTGTTGTGCATACTCTTTGAGAAATTTCCTCTAACGAGGCACTTGCTTGATACACCAGAATTGGTATGTTTACCATCGATCTTGCAAAAGTTTCCAGGATTTTCTTGTTCTTGTTCCTCCTTCCTTGATTTTGCAAATCTGCTGGGAAAAGGTGGAGGGGTTACATATGAATGAATGGAAGTTTTAGGATTTACCTTAGAAGTGGATGTTTTGTTCATGGTAGAAGTGGTATCAGCCCCTTCATCAATTTGTGATTTCTTTGGTGGAATATCTAATTGTTTCCCACTTCTCAAAGTTACAGCACTAGCATTCTCTCTTGGATTGATCACCGGCTGAGAAGGTAATTTTCCTGAGCTTTGACTCTCCAATTTGCTCATGTTAGTGGCCAATTGTCCCATTTGATTTTCCAGGTTTTGGATACTTGCCCTAGTTTCCTGCTGAAATTGCATTGTGTTAGTGCAAGTGCTTTAACAATATCCTAGAGAGACATCCTGATTTGTGGAGCTGGTTGTGGTGCTGGTTGTGGTTGTGCTTGAAATGGTTGCTGAACCCTTGGTTGATTGAAACCTGGTGGTCGATTTGGTATGGCATTTGGGACAATTGGTTGACGATTCGCATATCTTAAATTAGGGTGATCTCTCCATCCAGCATTGTAAGTATTGGAGAAAAGGTCATACCTTTGCCTTGGTTGTTCTGGAAATCCACCCATGGCATTGGCTTGTTCTGTATCTCCTTCTTGCAAAGTTGGACACATGTCGGTTGGATGGTCCATGGCCGAACATACCCCACATGCATAAG
>SNVD02013285.1:0-78111 GCA_013180625.2 Boswellia sacra
GTTAACCAAAAATTTAAAAGTCACTTCCACATATTTATAAATCAAGTTAATTAATGACATTAGCTAACTTTCTCCTTATGAAGGCAAGCATGAATATCAAGTGCACATCACGGACAACATTTCTTAGCAGTGAAAACTAATGTTGATGCAATATGTGAGCAAAGGTTTTAAAGATCTTGACCTGAAAGAATCCCAGAAATCACATCAAAAGTAAAATTTTTTGCAACATCAAATGGCTCTCTGCAGGTTGGAGAAGGCCAAAGATCAGGAAACCCAGTTCCCCTGCATATGCATTTGAAATTTCAAGCACCAATGAATAAATTTGGTATAGTAATTGAAATGTACAATGAGACAATGAAGCTGCTAAGCCAGAACAATTTCCAGCTTTTGGTGCTTCAAAACCCAACACGTTTACATGTGTTCCAGACTTCCAGCTTATGGATTTACCCAGGAAATAAATGAAAAGAAAATGAAACTTAAAAGCATGATTTTTACTTAACCAGGATGCAAATGAGTGTGTGTGTATGTTCCACTAGAAAAACAATAATCTATGATCTTGTACCTATCCGAAAAAGTTCAGCAGCTTATTCATTCTCCTTTCGTTCACAAGAATTAAGGAAAGTATTAAGGCTATGGTAAACAACAGCCAGAACCCTACACCCTTCAATATGTCTCAATGGCCATATAGTGGTTATAGATGTTTACCATGATTCTCCATGACCAGGAACATCTACTTCTGCCATGATATTGACACCTGCCATAAAATATGCAGAAAAATTAGTTAAAATAAAAGTAATAAACAACTAACCACATTTGAAGCCCAATGCCCTGAAGGCAATCCAACAAGCTTTTTAAAGATAAAAGAGCACCTCTCAACAAGGATGTCCAATAACATAATTCTAAGAACAATATTTCTGACTCCTATCGGCTTTAAAACTAAAAATTCTTAATTTATAGTCAAATGAACAAGTGATGCTAGCAAAAATAATTCACAAGAAAGCAAATAAAAGCATAGATTGTAAAAGTACTTAACTTTCTAGGAAAAAAGTTTCAAAGCCAAACTAACGTTCTGTATATATTCAAACTATTCAGGAAAAACATGTATTAAATAAAATTATCCAAATAGATAAACTATACTGCAGTGAGTGATAATGAGCAACATGGTGAAGAAAAGGCCCCTCCCTCATGATGAATTAATCAACTTTAGAAATATTGCTCTTTTGCTGGCTCCGACCTACCTTTTTATCTTTTTTTCTCCTCAAATGGAAGTTTAGGAGATCCTCTTGTTCATAGAACTTAATCAAAAAGATTAAAAAAATAAACAAAAATATTTGAAATGCCAAAAAACTCTTTCCTCAATAATAGTTGTGCTTAAAAGCATCATTCTTAGATGGGTTCCCTCGTCTATAGGGATCGCAAATTGTATATGGTTCTATCTTTTCTAGTGGACATAATCCACTGTTGTATCCATGTATATTTATAGAAAGAGATTTTGGTCCAAAATTGATTGGAATATGGCTATTGTTTCAAGAATAAGGAATTTTCTATCTTAGGAAATTGAGAAAGTTAAAGCTGATAACCGTATTAGCTTAATATTATAAGGCATACTAGTTACAGCCGTAATACCTTCCAAGACAGAAAAATTTTGATTCAAAAACGTAGAGATGTAGCATAAATTATACATCTAATACTGCTAAGACATCAAGTTTAGAAAGACAGAGGAAAGGAAATATTCCCTGTTCCATCTTATTCATTATTATAAGGTATAAGGTCTCATTAACATTTTGTTTAAGAAGAGAACTCTGTAGCAATTCCACTCTATCCTGAGGGACATCAAATCACTCATTTTGAATTTGATGAAACGACCACTTCACTTAATTAAACATCAAGGAGATTTTTCTAGGACACGTCGAACTGCACCTACTAACACTTCCCTTGTTCTTAAGTAACAAAGGCTAACAAACGAATGTTACCCTGAAGTGATATTGAAGTGGAAAGGATTGGAATTAAGGGGAAAAGCTAGTTAGCTAAGAAGAAAGTTTCTCCTTGAAAGCATGAAAGTTTTCTTAATAAAAAAGGTAAAATATACAGGACATTTGCTGCATAGTCTGCTGTCGCAGATGGTCAGCCTATTACAAAGAACAGCAAAATAAATGAGAGAATGCACTTGATTTTATTTTACATAGATTTGATAGAATAATCAAACTATTTTACAGAGGTCAATACTATCAAAACAAACAGCAGTTTTTTTCTAGTAACTGCTGAAGTAGAGTTCGAGTAGACTGTATTACGGCACGATTGGTTTCACTTTAACAAAGCATATTAACTATCAGGATATCGACTACATCACAGTAGCTTGTTGCTTTCCTTTATTAGCTTCAAGGAAAGGTATAACGTATACATAAAATGATTTAAGAAACAAATTAGATAGTAATGTTGTTAATGAAGAAAGAATGAAAAGCAATTCTCTTTTCTTTTTCAAATTTTTAATTTCATAACTTTTTCAAAATGCTGTTTGGAAAATAATGCTCTGTTATTATATTTTCTAATATGCAAAACATATCATTAGTCCATTTATGAGCAACTGGGGGAGATGAGGACAAAACTAATATATCTATTGTCAACCTAAGTTACAGAGTTCAGCAACTAATGTCAGCAGGGTCTTGGATGGACTCTTAAAACCTCAAGTAGATCTTTCATGAGCTTGTAACAGTTGGGTCTCTAAAACCTATTGCAACTTCATCCTCCTACTGAGGCTAAGAGAGCCCAAGTATAAAGCCCAAAAGTGTCACATAGCACAGGCAGATTGTAATGGATAAGCATATGCAGTCCATCTGATGTAAAGTTCAATACAATCAATACCTGAATGACCATATTTGGCTTCACTCAAAATACGTGTTTCATCTGACAGCTCAAACTAATTACTCTTTGAATGGAATCACTCTTCCAAACACACTTCTTTATTCAAGAAAAATAGTGACAAAACCTCCCATTTTTTAAACAATGCAACAATGATAAATGCACATCACTTTAGCTTCTTGATCAATAGAGTTGATCTTACCGTGAATTGATCTGGCCTACGGTGCTCTGATGCAAGAAAATGCAACCTCATTGCAGCCCCTATCTCATACTCTCTTTTCAACACATAGCATGTCCAGAAGGTAAAGGCATAGGCCATTACTAAATGGGTCCAAAATCTGCAACCAAAATGTGTGCATATAATATTAAGAATGTGCGTAAGAGACTCTTTAAGTCACAAATTAAGACCAGTCACATTAACTACCATAAAAATTGAATTCTATTATTTTCAGTTGAAACATCTAATTTGATGATTCTTAATTTTGATGAAAGAAAAAAGGGGGAACTTTTAACAACTCAACTATGTCTGACTATTGCAAATAATATAGCAGTCATGCTGAAGATCATACGTTTCAGTTATCAAATGGAAACATTCAGAAGATAAATAATAAAGATAATAATACAATAGAGCTTTCAGACACATTGACAAACCTGCGTGATCCAGTTGGAATATTTGATATAGATAATGCTTCTATGCTGCTGTAAGTTAATTTAGAATGCTCTAAGGTCCTGTTTGTCCAATTAACTGGTACCATGACTATAAATGCAAGGAAGGCAATCAAAACAAAAATTTTAAGCCTGCACTTAAACAGGAAAGGAACAGGCAAGAGTGAGTCTAAGACAAAAATAAATGAATATCAGGAAAAGAGAAACTCTCAAAAGAGCATATCCTATCAAGTAAATCCTCAAGTAAATAGCAGAATCCAATCCTGCATGGTCAATTAGTTCAGGCTCTGGCATTTGCAGTGCTGCTGGCATCCAGCTAAGAAACCTCACATATGACCTGAAGTCCAAATTAATGAACTTGCTTGCAAATGCACCGGTTTGCAAAGGACTGCTTCTTAAGCCCTTCAGATACCATTTCGGAAAGTAGATCCTGTCATTTATCGGTTGAATTCAAAGAATGGCAAATATGAATAAGAAAGTAAATGCACTGAGGATATTGATAGTTGCTGCAACTCCAATATCACCAAGGGTGGCCATATGCTTGCGTCAGTAAATTGGTGGTCCTGTAAAACAAATATAGGTACTAGATAGGCTCATATGAGTCCTAAAAATATTTATAGGCTATATATTAAAAAGATTTGATGATGGGAATATGCACTTTGGAGAAATTATGAAGTTGCGACAACTCTCAATTGCAGTTGGAAAAACATGATTCAAATAATACCTACTTTTGACTTTACTGCTTCATGTTAACAGGAATATCCCCAATTCTCACAAAACAATACATAAGAAAATGAAATACGAATAAAGATCATGGTACATTTCATCCAACAACAAAATTGGAAAATTTTTCACTACATTCCCTTATTGAAACAGAATGCTAGTACAGAACTGAAACAGAAACTAAGCAATCAAGCGGAGACGTCATAGCAAAACCGATAACAAGCTTTTAATTTTCAACGGTTTCCATTTCTCAGAACATCAGTTAAAAGAAAGAGAAAATGAAACTGAAGTCATTTGAAATAACTAACCCAATTATACTTAAAAGTCAATTAAATTCGAAATACGGAAAACTGAAAAATCGATTAAGAATTCAAAGATTCTCTGTTCGGTTATCAATAGAACATTCATAAAGCTTGATGAAAAAGAAAGAAGTGACATAAAGAAGCAAGATTCAGATCCATTTTCCCTCGATATTCTCAGAAACCAGACAGAATCAACCTGTCACTGAGTTGTAAGTCACTAAAAAAAAAACTTTTTTTTCCTTGATTGGAAGCAAAAGCAAGAAAATACAAAATAAACAACAGACATCGAACCAATGTTTAACAGTTTTCTTCTCTTTTCTCTCGAATTCCATCAACCAAAGAAACAAAATTATTTTTTTTTAAGATCCACCACACTTACTGTTTCAACTGAACCTTCTCACTTCACTTCTTCTTTGTCTAACAACGCGCACAATCAAACAAAGCAAGCAAACAAAAAAACAAAACAGCCCAGTTGGCAGTTGAAAACTTCTCTTTTAAGTCTTCTTAACTACACTGACACACACCAGAAAAAAATTAACAACAAAATACAAGTTTAATTTTTCATATTAACCCTTTGTAAAGAATTGGAAGTTGTGGGAGTAATTAAAATTGCAGAGAAACAAATCAAAGAAGGTTTATTGGGTTAAAAAGAAAAAAAAAAAGAGAGATACTAGCTAACATATCAAATTTACACATACCATGACCTGTTCAGAGACTTGGAAGACTCCAGCCCCCCTTCATCTGCCGAAAGATCATGTGAATAAAAAGCATCATCAGCAAGTCCACTTTAATTCCTGTCCATGCCACAAACCCCAATTAATTTTATGAGTTCCTCAAGTTCCAACTAGAAATGTGGTATTCTCTACCATAGAAAAAGGGAAAATACAGGAGGAAAATAATTATGCCTTCATAATTATATGCCAACTACCACTAAGGTTACTTCTACATTTTAGGAATTAATTGAACCTAATGGCTTAAAGATCGAACCACATTAAGACAAAGCTTTGCCACATTTCAGCATCTCTAATCTTCCATGATCAGTCTCTATGATACTAAATTAAGAAGCTAAGAGGCACTGCTTAAAACCATATAGCTTCAAATATATATATATATTTTCGAAGATGATCAAATTACTAGCAGACCACGAAGATGAATGGTAACAAAGTGCACCAATTGAACATTAATATCATCAACACTCACAATAATAAAGCTCATAAGACTAGCATCAGTAAATTGGTTTGGTTTAATGTTCAAGGAACTGCCTATCAAGTGTGATACTGATCGATTGATGGGAAGTTGTTGGACAAGAAATGGGCTTCCAATGATTTGTGATTTAGGCAGTGTGTTTTGGTGGTATGGGGGGTATTATACTTATTATGAATGTTTCAAAGGTCCGTATGGAGGAGCAATCAATGGTGTAAGAAGAAGCTAGCCTTGGCAAACATTGACTTCCTAGGTGTGTGTTATGAAGTTTCTTTGCATTAACTCCCTGGCCATGGCCATAAGTACAAGAAAATGCGTATAAATGACATACTCTTATTGCTGTTTTATCAGTTAAATTTGCACCTTTTATCTTATGCCTGCCTACACGAAAGCACCAAGCATTGGTGACACTGTTACCGAAGAATCGTTGAGATAATCTAATAAGATAGTTGCAAAGTGTATAGGTGTGAGAGGAATCTCATCTTTTAACCTGTTTGCTCCCTAGGGTTCAACTTGCTGCTATAACGAAATTTCTTCGTCCAATTGTCTACACAACGGTATAGACGGTTTGCCCGCGTTTTCCCAATATATGGTATTTTCGAAACTTCTTACCAAATGCAAGGAAATGCTTCCTGGAAGAAGCCTTGTACATTATTCTACTTTAAAGATCAATCGGATAAATCTACAGCATTCCTTTTCTTACTTACTAGAGAGGCCTACAGCAAACACCAATAAGATATTTCTTCACGTTAAGAAGATATTTATTTATGTTATTCAAATTTTAAGAGAGGCTAACAGGAAATTAATCTGTCGATAACGTTTGTAATATGTCGCATGAGAGGATAAAGGAATATAAGCAGCTGTTAAGACTAAAACATGACGTGAAAACCTTGAAATGTAGCTGTTAGACTAAAACAGGACATAAAACCTTGGAATGTAAAGCAGGACATGACAAGTGATAACAATGATAACCATGAAAGACATAACGAGTGATAACAAGGTAATTAGAAGCAATATCTGCAGATGAAAACAATGAATGAGGCAGTTGCCTAGAGAGCCCAGGCTGCACACTAGAGGCTAAGCGGAAGTGTAATCACAATGGTGAAGACTATGGTTGTGGCAAGAAGGATGACAGCTATTGTTTCCAGTACTTGAGCTGTGGTAGTGAAGTTTTGGCCAGCGAATTTTGCAACAAAGAGAGAAAGCAAGAGAAGCAAAATAGCCAAAGAAAGCATGTAAAAAGAAAAGGGATGCTGTGGTTTAGTTTGTGCATTCATGGCCGCCATTCCAAGTGCTGATAAAAAGAAGAATGCAATCGCAGCAATTTGCCATCAGAGCATAAGCTGCTTGTGGTTCTGTTGAGCAACAATCTGAACGAATGCTTGTGATTCCTGGTCAACAGAAGACGACGGTGGTGTGGATAATATGGAACGAATTTGGGACAATGTAAAGCTCTTGATGCTATCTGCAATGCCCATGTTGTTCGTGTTATATTGTTTGAGAAAAACCGATGGTATCCTCATATAATCTCAACAGAATGTATTCCAAGCAAATTCTTTCGTCATAAAAGCCACACTTTTAGATAGTGGGAGGGGAGAATCTACAGAATTACAAGTATTCTAATCCATGACGCATGCAAATCAAATTCTTGGTCTCAATTTTATCAAATTCTGCAGTTCTTTCAAACATATTCTCACTTTTTCCACGGAGTTCTTTCCAACATATGCTCATTTTACAGAATTTTACACAATTTTGAACAAAATTTGTTTGATTCTTAGTTTTGTTTAGACCACGAAACTTGCATTCCTTGAAGATCTCATACAAATGAAAGGGTTTATATATAAATAGACGACCCTTCATCAAAGGTATTCACAAATTTTAAAGTATTTCCATTCAAAAGGAATTCCATTTTCTTTTTCTTCTTTTGTCAAATTCCTCCGAAATTGCCATGTTAAACACATCCCTCACACTTTTGCACAAGTTTCACCTCCAAATTCCAAAGGTAATAATCATTAAAAACTAATACTACAATCAAATTGCAACATTTTATGGCAATAAATTAAGCACCAAATCAACATTAATAACAAATGAGAGGGTCAAACAACATTCTCTAGATGCAACAAAACAATGCAAACAATAAAATAAACTAAACAATTAAAAAGGTTGAAATTGACTTCTAAAGTACTCAAAATAAGTTCAATAAGGATGCAAGTTATATAAAACTGGACTCACAAATCCTCATATCCAAGTGGTCTGTCAGATATATGGAACCTATTTTGCCATTTAGCTCTTTCCATATTTGATTTAAGTTCTTAAAGAAATTAAGCACTAGACAGTAATAAGAAGCATATAAGTAAGCAAAGGTAACATACCTTTATGACAGAGTCACTCATCAGAAGTTCTTCAGCTACAAGCTCAAATTCTGACACTGGAATTCAGACAATCCAAAGACAATGCTGCCTCCACAATAAAGACTAATTTGGCCTCTCACCTTCACAATCAAAGGATGCAAATAAATATTAGAAACTATGTTTCATAAAGAAATATATCAATAAGAAGAGAATAAAGAGATAACTCGACAAGAAGAGCAATAAAGAGAGTACTAGAATCTAAAATAAAAACCAAGAGACATTGCATGGAAAAGAAAAATGCTAAGCAATAGCCAAATTTGACAGCGGTATCAAGTCCCCCAGCACCTTTAAATGAAGAAAAGGCTCTGATTAACATAAAACAATGCTTTCAAATTGTCAAATGCTCTTTTTTTTTTTTTTTTTTTGCTGATGCCTGAAAACATCCTTGGCTTTATCTCTTATAAATGGTTTGAAACTAGAGACGTAGATCAGAACCCACAACCTTTCATGGTCTAAAAAGCTATGGAACAGAACCTCCCAGCTAGATAGTCCAAACAGATTTGAAGCACATTCCTATCTACAAAAAATTTAGCCCCCCAAAAAAAGAAAACAGCGATGGTAAGATCTCTAGCACTTTTTGAAGGTACCTCATTAAACTCTATCCAAATCCGACTATACCAAACCACTAGAGTCCAATGACGAACTTCATCTTCAATAACCATGCTCTCAAAAATGCAACTTACTTTTTGTATGTAAATTTAGTCTTTACAGGCTGAAAAACAGTAGCAGTCTTTATCTTAAACAAATAAAGGAACCAATAGTATTCTAAGATCTATAATCTTCAGATTCTATTAGATATTTTATCAATTTGAGTGTTTTAGCTTTACTATCATCCTACCCTAATATATCCTATCTCAAAGCAACTAATGATGCTTTATTTCTCTAGTTAATGTTTGTGATTAAATATAGGAAACAAACAGCTATGGTCAACCATCACAAGGTATCCCAAACAGGATTATTACCAAAAACCACAGGCAAGTATCCATGACCAATTGAAAAAAAAAAAAAGATAAAACAAATACACGAGGAGTAAGAATGCTTGGTCATTCAATTATTCATCCAAGGGAAAACAACTGCAGCAGGAAACACTGCATAGAAATAGAATAAGTCAATTCAACCAATACCTTGCATGGTATTACAGAGAAGTAGAAAAATCCTAAATTTATGAGATAAGTACTAGTTTTGAAGACAAAGATTCGATAACTTGAACTCTCGTCCAAAGCAATGGAACTAAAACTTTTGCATTGTTCTCCACAAAAATAGTTGACAATAGAGGGCTGGAAGGAGAGCAGAGGAGTTTCTGTTTCTGTTGTTAGATTATCGTTGCCAACTCTTAAACTCAGTAAATATGCATTAAAGTATGTACCAGCTGCTCCAGCATTCTCAGGATAGCCTCTACTAAAACCACCTGCAAAAGTTACGATTTAGTCTAAAAAGAATCAAGATTATTAAATCTCAATTGAAGACAATCTGCAAAGATCCTAAGGAATAAACATTGAATATTAGCAAGTTCCTTTCTGCTAATATATCAGTTCTTAGATATCACAAGCAGATAGCACCATATTGAATATTTTCAGGATCTCAGTGTGAATAGTATCTATGTTATAGACATTTTCCTTGTAATTTTAAAACCATTTATTTCATGTTACGGTGCTTTTCAATCATTGTCCTCTATATTTTCGGAGGTACTGGAGGTAAGTTCAAACCAAACAGCAATCTCATTTTGTCTTTGTTAAACCATCAAATTAAATTTGCAACTAACAGTGATTTTCTTCTAAGATTTTGTTTTTCGATTATCTATTCCCAACAACTTTGGATAAATAACCAACCATCTAGATTTATAAAACAAAGTGACTCAAATAAGAAAAAAATATTTAGCATAATATCAAGCTTCTTTAAGTCAACAGATTTCTTAGACACATTTTTATAAAAGAAACAAAAATTATTAATTGTTAGTTCTTTAAATCGACAAAGTAGTTGATGAAGCGGAAGGGAAAGATAAAAAAGTCTTCTAACATGTAAAGTTTTGGACATATCAAATCCACGATTCAAAAAAAAACTTCCAATTTCCGATCATAAATCAAGAAAACTCAAAGTCGAAAACATACAACACCAGAAATTCAATTACTTGTCAAAAACACTAAAAGGCGTACAGATTCAATCACCAATCGTAAACCCAGAAAATTCAAAGCCCCTACAAATCAAAACCAACAAATTTAACCCCCACGCACTGCAATTGCCTTATGATAGAAACAACCATATCATAAATCAACACAAATCCCTCAGAAATTATACACCCATCAACCAAGATCTACTAGATATCCAAATTGCAACAAAACCGCCAATTAGCAAGCCCCAAGGTAAGGTCACAACATGACCCAGATCAGATGCAACCAAATTCCATAAATATCACAACCCAAGCAACAAAACAAATCAAATAATGAAGTCAGAAAAAAACAGCAAATGAAAACCCTATCAACTGAAGCAACGATTAAGAATCATCAACCAATCGAAAAATCAAACTAGCAAGGTCAAGTAAGTTGGAAATGAAAGAGCAAGAAAGTGAGGAGGGACTCACAATTGGGAAACCTCAAGTTTCTTCCTCATAGTCTCAAATTTTGAAGCTTTCAGTTAAAGTATACGCTATCAAATAATTATAAGAGAAAATAGATTACATAGAATCCCTTCCTTTCTCAAGCAAAACAATTTCTTTATAATATCTATCCTAAGAAATCTACTAGACACCACCACCATCTCAGATCTGAAATTTCTTTATTCTCTTCTTTTTATTTTTTTAATTTCAGCCAAAAAAATATAGTTAACTGATTCCTCTTTTATTTTTTTAATTTCGATTTATGATGCCACATCTAGCAGATTTGCAATGGCTATAAAAGTTCATAGCAAAGTGAGCTTTCCATTCAAGATTTTGACTAATTTCCAATCAAATCAAAGGGTTCCTTCGACAAAATAGGAAAAATGAGAAAGTGAGATTTCAGATTAGAGAAATTACCATTAACGAAGTTAAGAGCTAAGACGACCTTCAACCAAAAGCTTTTGTAGTGACTGAAAGTGAGAGATTTGCTTCAGATCTGAGAAGATCTTCAACCAACTGATTTTTGGTGACCTAAAGCAATAGATTTGTAGTTGAATCTGATGAGGAGGCATTGCGTTCTGTGACTGATATAGTAACGATGAAGGAAAAAGCGGGCTGGAGCAAAAAAGAAGAGGGAACAATGTGAAGGAAAAAGCGGGCTGGAGAAAAAAGAGGAGGGAACAATGACAACGAAAAGGGAAAGGAGATATTTATATAGAATGGTAATTTTGTAAATAAGTTAAAATAGGATGGTGTCAAATAAGTAAAAATGTGGGTTGACTTTATGAGGCTACGTAATATTTGACTGCATATTTATAAAACCCTCAAATAAGTTAAAATTGATGTGTCAAATATTAAAAAATTTCTTGTAGTGTCTAAATTACTTACATTGACTTCGAAGTTTGAAAATCTTACTATGCATGAAGATGAGTCTATAAGTGATTTTCATACTAGGCTTTGTGAAATAACTAATACTGCTTACATGTTTGGTGATGAATATTTTGAGGCTAAAATTGTAGGAAAGATCTTTAGATCTTTACCAAGTAAATTTCAGCCTAAAGTTACAGTTGTTAAAGAAAGCAATAATATGAAAACTATAAGGGTTGATGAACTACTTCGTTCTCTTCAAGTGAATGAGATGGGGCTAAAATCAAGAAAGAAGGAAAAGAGCATAGCTTTTCTCACGACCTAACATCTCTTATTTGGAGATTTTAGGGGTGAATGAATAAGAATTTATAAAAATTTCGTCATCCAGATTTCATAAAAGTTGTTTTTTTTTTCAATTATATATATATATCATAAGAATTCATTGCAACTTATAACTGTTTGTTCAAAATTAATTTTACATACAATAGTGACTAAAATCGATATACCAGTTAATAGTCACCTAACAAAATCTCCCATTACATACTAGGAGAATCAAGACAGTCCCAAACAAAATCATTATATGCATGCAGACTCCAGACTCCCTAAGAAAGCTCTGGAACATCGCTAGGATGAGCATCCTTCTGTGTACCTATGGAGGGAGGGGGGTGAGCATAAAGCCCAGTAGGAACATTCTAACATTATATTAAATCATACGCATTCCACAAATATTCAATCACAGAATTAGACATCCAATAATAATAGATCAAACAATTATGTTTGTTTGCACATCAAATTTATGTTCATGTTCCCCTTGGATCCGTAAATAGAACGGCCCATCCAAGGTCCAACACCTCATATCGTTATATTCGTGTTCCCCTTGTATCTGTGTACAGAACGGCCCATCCAAGGTCCAACACATCACATTGTTATATTCAGTTCCCTTTGGATCCGTATACAGAACGGCCCATCCAAGGTCCAACACATCACATTGTTATATTCGTGTTCCCCTTGGATCCGTATACAGAACAGCCCATCCAAGGTCCAACACATCATATCGTTATATTCGTGTTCCCCTTGGATCTGTATACAGAACGGCCCATCCAAGATCCAACAGTAAGAATATATGATCCGCATTCTCCTTGGATCCGTATACAGAACGGCCCATCCAAGGTCCAATGCATACATTAACAACCTTTCAATATCATTACTATGATAAATCTCAAGAAAATATGATTTTTATGCAAAATCCATAATTTTTTGGGAAGTGTATAGTCGATTTGGAGTAGTTCTGAAATTTTGCTCGACACTCAACAGCACTATTCACTCGACACTGTTCACTGTTCACTCGACACTGTTCACTGTTTACTCGACATTGTTCACTCGACACTCGACACTTCAATTTCACACATAATTCTTCATTCAATCACAACAAACAACTTGCAATAAGTAACTTCACTCATAATTCATCAACCAAGTAATCAAGAAATCAAGTCAAAACAAGTCACATGCATAACAACTAATATCAATTCAACAGCAAAACACATAACATGAAGTAAGTATAGTGTTAGAAACCCCTACTTGTTTTCCAAGCTAAACTTCTTGAAATTTTTCCTCTCTTTTCCTCCCTCTCCTTTCTCTTCTTCTTTTTTCTCTTCTTTTCTTCCTAGAACCGTGAACTCCCTTCCCCTCTTCTCTTCTTTTTTTTTTTTCTTCCTTCTCCTTAATTCTAGAAAACCACCCTCTTATATACATAAGGCCTTGGCTCAATGGGCCTAAGTCCACCAACTTCCAACCCCCTAATCCTTTAAACATAATTTCTAAATTTGTAATATATATAAATGCATATATATATATATTAATTTACATTTGAGACTCTACAACCTACCCTCCTAAAAAAAATTTCGTCCTCGAAATTTGAAAACATGAATAAGAAATTACCTCTCGCATTCAAAAGTTCAGGGTACTTTCTCGAATCTCTGACTCTAACTCACACGTGGCCTCTTCAACATTATGATGCTTCCACAAGACCTTGAGTAATGGGATGGACTTGCCACGTAAGACTTGCACTCTCGAGTCCAAGATTTCAATAGGAACCTCTTAATATGAAGCATCTTGTTGAATATCCAACTCACTCCAATCTAGCACATGTGTTGGGTGAGGCTCATACTTTCTTAGCATTGATACATGGAATGTGTTATGAATTCCCGATAACCATGGCGGCAATGCTAGCTCATAAGCTACTTCACCTACCCGCCTTAGGATTTCAAATGGACCAATGTAGCGTGGAGTAAGTTTACCTTTCTGACCAAAACGCATTAAGCTTTTACGCGGAGACACCTTTAAAAACACATGGTCCCCCACTTTGAATTCTAACGGTCGTCTTCTCTTATCTGCATAGCTTTTCTGTCGACTCTGGGCTGTAAGCAAACATTGACGTATCAATTTCACCTTTTCAGTTGTCTCTCGTACAAGCTCAGGCCCTAATAAAGTAGTTTCTCCCACTTCCATCCAACATAAAGGAGACCTACATGGTCTACCATAGAGTGCCTCATAAGGTGCCATTCCAATACTTGATTGATAGCTATTGTTGTATACGAATTCCACAAGTGGTAGATGATCCTCCCAATTACCTTGGAAATCCATCACACAAGCCCTCAACATATCTTCCAAAATTTGAATAGTACGCTCTCATTGACCATCAGTCTGAGGATGGAAGATTGTACTAAATAACAACTGAGTGCCCATAGCTCCTTGAAGGCTTTGCCAAAATTGAGCTATAAATCGGGGATCTCTGTCTAACACCACTGAAACTGGAACTCCATGCAATCTCATAATTTCTTTAATGTACAGCCGACTCAAAACATCCACTGAATTGGTTGTACGTATAGGAAGAAAGTGTGACACTTTAGTTAACCTATCCACGATCACCCATATAGCATCCTTCCCTTTTAAAGAACGTGGTAATCCAATAACAAAATCCATGGTGATTTGATCCCACTTCCACTCTACTACAGGCAATGGTTGGAGTAATACTGCAGGTTTTTGATGCTCAGCCTTCATTGTTGACAAGTAAGGCATTTAGCCACATATTCAACAACATCCCGCTTCATTCCTTTCCACCAAAACTGTTGACGTAAATCATGATACATCCTGGTACCACCAGGATGAACAGTGAATTTAGAATGATGAAATTTCTTAAGAATATCATCTTTACACTTTTTACTCGATGGAACAAAGATCCTGCCCTTGAATCGTAGACTCCCATCTGAACCAATGGTCCAATCCACACTCCCATCACCGCGTAGCACTTGCTCATACAAGGCTCTAGTCTTTGAATCTTGATGTTGCCATTCAATCACTCTATGCACAAGAGACGATTGGGCAACAAGTGTAAAAAGGCGAATTTGATCTCCGCGATCCTCAGCCAAGATATCATAATCATAAACAGACCACAACATGCTCCACTCACCTATCATCGCATTAGCCATGGCCCTTAACTTTCTACTTAATGCATCAGCCACCATATTTGCCTTGCCTAGATGATATTGGATAGAAAAATCATAGTCTTCCCAATACTCCATCCATCTCCGCTGTCTCAAGTTTAAGTCTTTTTGGGTGAATTCATTCGTGAAAAATCTGACACATTTGAAGCTTTTAGGAACTTATGTATGAAACTTGAGAATAAACAAATAAGGAACAATGGTAGAATTTTAAAAATCTGAAGAGATCATCGGAAAGAATTTGAAAATGTTTTCTATGCAAATTTTTGTAAATTTCATGGTATATCTCATAAATTTTTAGCTCCAAAGACACCCGAATAGAATAGAGTAATAATGCGAAAGAACAAGACTTTACTAGAGATGGCAAGAGTCATATTGAACAATAAGAAGTTAACAAAAAGGCTATGGGCAGAGGCTACTAGCATAACGTGTTATATCTCCAATAGAGTGTTTTTAAGACTTGGAACAACACAAACCCCCCATGAAATTCTGGAAGAAAGGAAACCTAACCAATATTTTCATGTTTTTGGTTGTAGGTGCATTATCTTGAATGATAGGGAGTAGTTGGGAAAGTTTGATGCCAAGAGCGATGAAGGAGTATTTGTTGGATACTCAACCAATAGCAAGGCCTATCAAGTTTATAACTTGAGGACCAAAATCTTTATGGAATTAGCCAATGTGGTGTTTGATGATAGTAATGATTTCTCCATTTATTCGCAAGAGAAAAAATTATTAGTTTGACAGAGAATGCAGAGGATACAAAAGATTTGAACTCAGCTGTTATAGACTGTAAAACAAAATCAGTTATGACTGATACAACTGGTGCAGTTAACTCAGACAAAACTAAACCATCAGTTATTTAAACAAAAACTGTGTTTACTTATGTTATTTATATTCTGTAGCATCATTAGTCAATTTTCTAATTTAAGCATGGTTAAGCTATTTTGATTATTTGAATTTGTTGGTAGTTTAATGACAAAAACCACAGAGGGCTACCAATTATGATATGTGAAATTTATTATTAGAGAGTAGCTTCAATGTATCTAAGAAATATGGTAAGGCAACTCATTCTAATGGAAGAAGGGTACCTCATTTCATATGTGAAAACTAATCATATTATAGCAATGATTCTTGATGAGATTAATGTTTGTGTGTGTAAGAAGCATACTCATATTAACTACTCAACAAAATTGAATGTTAAGATAATGATAATTGATTATGATATGTGTTTAATCAGTTATGCTACATGCTTGGTTTTAAAATGATTTTACCAAGCTAAGATATTTTAGTTATGTAAAGTTTAATTGTTTTTAGATTTGTGTAGCATAACTTTCGACCGATGCTTCATGTCTGACTTTGTTTGATTTTCTTATGTGTCAATGTGTCAAGAAGTGAGCCATGTCAGCAAGGTCGTTTTGAGGGGGAGGTTGTTTAGTGGCGAGAAGAATTTGGTGATTTAAAAACTTATGGATTTATAAGATTGACTTGTTTAATGAAGATTTTCAAAAATATTTTTGGAAATTATCGTAGTGAATGTGATAAAAATCTATGCAAAGATATATTTTATCTTTCATCAATTTTGGAAAATCAATTTTATTCAAATTTGAACTCTTAGAATTTGGATTGGATTGGGAATTTGTGCTGGTTATATCACACTTAGTTATTAACTCTTGATTATATAAATTCCATATTTGTTTTTATCCCTTCATTAACCCTAAAATCACCGCAAAACTTCTTCTTCTCTTCAACCACTATAGCCAAACGTAAAGCTGTTACTCAATCTTGCTCAACTGAGTTTGAAACTACCAATTCTTCATCATTCTCTAACTCTTCGAATGAAGAGGAATCTAGCCAAAATGAACAGCAGGAACAACGAGAACAACAAACAAACCTAGAAGTCGAGCAAAAACAGTCGTCTCTGATAAAACTAGAACAATCATCCATAAGAGAACCAGATTCACCTTCAACTACACCAATTATGGTTGATCTTGCTATGAGTGAGGACGATGAGGTTGTGCTTGGTAAGGTTCAGGATCGTGTTAATCCTCACAGTCATAAGTTCTTAAAAAAAGAGAATAAAACATGATTTAGAAGATGCATATCAAAGAGAGAGATTCGTGTGGAGAGGCCTTTCAAAGTCGATAACTTTGATAATTATCAGCTCAGAGAGATGCTTGAATCCAGACACTAGATGAAGACAGTAATCAATCTGACTACTCCTATTAAATCTCTTGTTCAAGAATGTTATGCTAATATTTTGCCTTGCATTGATGATCATAGGAGTTTTTATTATCATAAGGTTTATTGTGAGGAAAATTGATTAGATTTTCTCCTAATGTCATAAACCAATTTTATGAAATTCCCATTGGCATTCAACATACTGCTGGTAATGATTTGAACACAAATGAGGTTACATATGAGCTAATTAGGAGTACTAATGTTCATTGGGATCCACATGATTGTATTAATAAAAAACATTTGAGTTTGAAATATCATGTGTTGCATAAGATCACATAATATAATTGGTTCCCATCCATACACTAAACTAAAGTTAGAAAGGTTAGATCCACGTTTCTTTACTGTGTTCGCACCAGTCGACCAATTAATATTGGATTGTGGACGTACAATTACATTATTCAGATTGTAACATATCAATCTCATAAAAAACTATTAGTTTTGCCTTGTTTGATTCATGCTTTGTTGATGCAAAATGAGATTGAGTAGGAAGATAATGAGCTTAACTTAACAGATTCTGGCAGCAAGAAAGCTTTCATGACAAGGATTAGGCATGCTCTTAAGGGGGAGAAAATACCTTGAAGACAGCCTAAACAGAAGAGACTCTTTAAGCTAGACCAGATGGCTTCTATTAATGAGCAGCTGGCTTATATCACTTTTTCTTTAGCTAACCTTTTGCAGGAAAATCAAGCAAAGAAAAGCTTGAGAGCAGATCTAGCGTTGAGAAATCAATGGAGAAAAGAAAGAAGACAAACAAAAAGAAGAGCAAAAACAAAGCGAAAACTGTTGGTGAAGAGTCTTCTTTAAAGACAGTAGATGGTACTCCAAAACCACCAGAACCTATATCAGTTCCTATTACATCTCCACCCCATGTCACACAACAAGCGACTGAAACTTTGGTGGACATTTCTTAAAATACAGAAACCACAGTAGAGAGACAAGCAAGAGAGATTCATGAGACAATTGCTACTATTGTTATCTCTATTGAAACAATGCTTAACCAACTACCACATCAACTCCTGATGATACTTCTCAAAAGCCAACATTTACCTGATTCAAGACTACTAGTGGGCGATCCAAACTCTTAAAGCTGCCTATACGCAAGTCTGTCAGACTTAACTGAACTAGACTTAACTGAATATTTCTTTTATTTTGTTTATATTGGAACTTTGTCTTTGGCACCTGTAATGAAACCAAAGGGGAGTAGTACTTAAGTTCTTTTATATTTCTTTGCTTAGCATTTTGGTTAACATTTAAACTTGCAGGAAATGGTATGTGGTTGAACTACTATGCTATGCAGTTTATCTTGTGATATTTGCAGTATTACATTGTGATGTTTTGCAGGCTTAATGTTAGATTAAGGGAGACTGATTGATTCAATGTTACTTTTACATTTTGATTTGAGTTTGTTGCAATTTAGTTTGCAAATTGCACGCTATTGATTTTTTGTATCTAATAATTAATTCTGTGCAGATACTGGACAATTCGATTATGTTATTTCAGTTATGCTCGTGTCAATTGAAAGTTGGGTATTCTTGTTTTTGTGATTTTTTTACTATGTGTTTGCATTCTGTTTTTCAGTTATATTGCACTTAACCATGCAGGACTTTGTTCACAAAAATATGAGTATGTTTTCATCACAAGTTCCCAAAGGAGGAGATTGTTAGCATCAATGTGACACATGACAACTTTCATGCATGTGAATAAAATTTATTTTCATCAACTTGTAATAAAACATGTGTGATATTCCTTTTCCTATTACATTATGAGATATTTATTTTAGGAAAATATTTGATTGAATGATTATTGGAAAGCTTTTGGAATTAGGAAAACTTTTGACACTTATCTTAATTGGTTTAGTATTTTAGTTGATTACAATTTCCCATATGGATTAAGATATTGTGATATGTTTCCTACATTTTATTTGATCATCCTATTTCATTTTTGTAGGGATTTGATAATAATTAGAATTATTGATTATATAAATTATATCGCTGTTCATGTAGGCTATATAAAGTGAAGCACTCAAGGCTTAACAGTAGAGCAAGAGAAGTGGTGTATGTGCAGAAATGTGAAGTGCACTTGACTATCTATGTTTTTCATGATCTTCATTGTAAAATCTTTATGATTGAGTGGGTTTAGACTGTGCATGAGTGATGTGAATTGAATATGTGTATAGATTTGATTGTTGAGAGTTATTGAGTTATGTAAGCTTAAAAGAGTTGAGTAATTACATGATTATGTAACAGTTGTATTGGTTATGTCTGACTAAACCGTTGTAATTAAATCCGACGTGTCTATGAAGTGTAACATCATAAGAGTGTGTGAAGGACGCTGTGATCAAGGATGATCAAGTTTACATAGACTAGGTTAGTAAGGGTGGCTATTACTATAAGAGTACTAAATCGAGTGTAAACACATACAGCATAGTGGATTGTAACTCTTATTGCCCATGGATGTAGACTGATTGATAGCCGAACCACGTAAAATTTTTTGATTCATTATTCTTAACTGTTTCAATTATGTCTGTGATAAACATCCATACATTGTGGAGACTAACATATATGATATATAGAGCATGAATTTGTCATATATACACTTTTTTTAAAACATTTTTTTTAAAGAAAAGCAATAAAAATGATAACCTGAGCTCACCTACAATTCTTCTTCGTCATAAGTGGAACATTGTTTTCTTGTCGAATTAAGTTGTAAAGTATTAATTACCATGGGACTAATAATTTGCCTATGGCATACCTCAATATCATTCATTTATTCTTTCTTATGTTTTTATAAGCAATGATTTTAGACTTCAACTCTGTACAAAACTCTTAATTATAACTTTAAGAATAATATCAGTCTTAACAACTTTACATACAAACTCTTATAAACAAATTAATTTGTCATAAAATGATTGAAGTAATGAATATACAGAATCAACTTATTTAATAAAAAGTTATGATGTGTAATAATTTAGTGATGTTGATGTAGACAAATCACACCAACGACAAGGGAACACATATTTGTCTTTCAATGGATGGGTCACCCTGGATGGAATCTATGCCTTCCTTTTCGTCATTCGCTCTTTAGGAGGGATGTTGTTGTCCAACCATTGTGCAAGCCTTCTTTTAGATAAATTAATAACGAATGAAAAGTTAGGAAATAAAGAAGAATGTCAACACATTGGAGCTTTTTGGCATGTGCCCTTTGACGCTCAAGTTAGCTAGGGGTGTTCACGAGTTAGATTAGGTCGGGTTTCACAAAACTTGACTCAATCGAATGACTCATTGGGTTATAAAAAATGGACCCATAGTTCGGTTTTCGAAAGTCTAAACCCGATATGCAATCTCTTACATCTGGTCAAGTCGGGTTGGTCGGGCTATACGTGTAGGGCTAAGCCTAATTTCACAATTTTATTAAATCATTTATCAACATTTCTATTAGGCCCATATATGGTTTAAAGTCTATATTACATATAAAATAAGGCCCATTGACATTAATTATGCTATATTATATACAAAATAAGGCCACCTTGAAAGCCTTTAATGTGTTTTAGCCCCAAGATCTAGTTGACCATTTCTTAAAACTTCAAATGCTACCATATTACATATATCTTGGGTGTCCTTGCTAGGAATAGGAGTGCAGTAAACTCAAAAGTCATAATATCTGAGACAAATAATAACCCAAACCATATCTATTAGTGTATTAATTTCAAAACTCATATCCACAATGAGTACTATATAAAAATATAATAAAAGAAATAAAAAAACCATAATTTGTCCCAATTATTAGTCTTTTTCATCAAATGAGGAAAGATGTTGTCCAACCACTGTGCAAGCCTTCCCTCAGAAGAGATTGAAGGCAGTGACAACCGTGATAGAGCGATAGAGATTGAATGCTGTAGTGTATGGAGAACCATAAGCTTTGAGTTTGAATTTGATTTAGGAAACATAGAGATGAGACACGATGGAATAGAGTTGACTAGCGACAGTGGAGGGGAGTTATGGCGCTACACAGTAAAGATGGAGAGAAGCTGCAAGCTTTGAGACTTTGAGTTTGATTTACAAATTTTGGAATTCGGGTTATGATAATTTGTTTTCAATTTATATAAGTAATATGGTGTGGCAACGTCCATTGTAACATTAATATCTCAACTAATTTTGTAACGACAAATGGCAGAATGGAATTTTTTTTAAAGTATTATTTTTTTCAAGTTAGATGTAAGGACTCGATCACGAACCAACATCACAAAAACCCGATTAGAACAACCCAATTTCAGGTTTTTTTTAGTACTACCCGATTAAAATTCGACCAACTCAATGAAACTCGATCGAGTCGAGTTGGATTATTTTGAGCACCCTTAAAGTCAGCCATGTTAATGTAAAGGAAAGTGCTTAAAATTTATGAAGGAGAGTGTATATGCCTAAGAATGTAAAAGAAATGTTGATATAATGATCGTTGTAACAGCATCACAATTGCTGAGGATAGCAAAACAGTGAAGGAAGTAGTGTTTTCCTCCTAAAGAAGACCCAAAACTCAGGAGAGATTCCTTGGACAATACAAATGGCAACTACCTAGGTTTTTTACCCAAATTATAGTTTCCTTTCACTTAACCCTAATTATGATTTTTTAGTAATGCTAGACTTACAACCTCTATACAACCCAAACTTCACAACCTGATATGGCAATGTACAAGACAAAATTTGCTAGAGGATAAAACATAATAAAAGAATGAAGGAAGTTACATTTATAATAAAATTTTGCCATATAGACTGCCATATGAGGTTGTACAGTTCTGATTATATAAAGGTTATAAATCTAGCATTACTAATTCTTTTTATACTGCCTCTTGGCACATGTGAAAAATTTGGGCCACTTATCTTATCCCTGATGAGCGGTTTGATACAATTTCTTAGCCAGCAAGTTGAGCCTTACTATCACTGTCAATGTGTTATTTCTCTTTCAAGCAGCCACATGGATGTGATCAATCTTTTGTTTTTGTTTCTTTATCGATCAACATATACATTACTATACTCTTTCTTCTGGCCAGGACAAAACTCCTCCACAGTGGTTAATTAGATAAACTTGATTTTCACTAGTTTATGGCACATTTATTAAATTTCTTGATGTACAAAAGATAATTTAACAAGGAGTGATGCTGTTTATCCCCTATTATTGAGTTAAAGAACCCGACTTTTAATAATTTTTTTATTTATATAATTATAATTATCCTTAATTAAGATGAGTTAAAAACCAAATCTCATCAAAGTAAGTTTGCATACAATTCTTCGTTATTAGTTAAATAATAACCCTGAGGTTTGACTTAATATCACAAATAACCTCATCTTTTTCAAAATAAGCATAAATGAACCTCATGTTGGGCCTAAAATCACAAATAACCCTAATGTTATCTTAACGCTATTAACTTGGATTGTTAATATATGAAAGTATGATAATACCTTTGTCATTGTCATGAAACTACATTAATATCGTTTGTCATTCAAAATTTTAAATTTTGGAAATTTCACACTAGTGTGATTCAAACTCTTGCACTTGAAGAAAAAAGCTTCCAGTCTTATCATCATGTCAACCAATCAGTTGACTATAGTATGCATAAAGTTTTATTTATTATAATATTAAATTTAAGAAATTAAAAAAATAATTATCAAACCTATTACAACATCCCTAAATTGTAATCTAGGGACCAACAATTATACTAAACACCAAAAATTCTTTATGGACACAAAAAAAAAAAAGAATAATAACTAACTAAATCAAACCTAGAAACAAAGCCTTTTCATCTCTCTTCTCAAACACCTATAAACTCATCTTTCTCTCTTCTTTGCATTCAAGAATCAAAACCCAGAAAACCAAAAAAGTTGGAGAGATTTACTTTGCATTCATCCATACATTCAAGAATCAAACCTAGAAAGTCGGGGTAACAAAAGGAAACTAGCAACACAAAATTACAAATAAATAAAGAAAGAAAGAAAAACATAAAATAAACCAAATCCAAAACACCAGAAATTCACTAAAAAATAGAAAAAAAAGTACAAAAACAAAAACATGTTTAACTCTCCTCTCTTATTCCTCTGCACAACCATGGTCACAGCCACACGTAACTACAACCAAATCGATGCATATCACCACCTAAAATTGAAGGAGGAGGAGTAATGGCTTGTGATGCAATAGCTTGCAATGATTATTTTACAGCAATAAGAGAGGGGAGAGACATCCCTTGGCTTGCAATGTAGGTCTACATTCATCCCTACATTCAAGAATCAAACCCAGAAAGTCAAGGTAACAAAAGGAAACCAGCAACACAAAATTACAAATAAATAAAGATAAACATAAAATAAACCAAATCCAAAACACTAGAAATTCACTAAAAAATAGAACAAAAAAGAACAAAAACAAAAACATGAACTCTCCTCTCTTATTCCTCTGCACAACCATGGTCACAGCCACACGTAACTACAACCAAATCGATTCATATCACCACCTAAAATTAAAGGAGGAGGAGTAATGGCTTGTGATGCAATGGCTTGCAATGATTATTTTGCAGCAATGAGAGAGGGGATGAGGAGGAGGGAGCAAGGAGAGAAAGAGACATCCCTTAGGGAAGAGAAGGTCTGCAAGAAGAAGAAGATGAGGAGAGAGAAGAAAAAAGTTTTCATTTTTTTTGTTCCAAAATTTTATATTTTAGGGTTTGGATGATTTACAAGTTTGGATATAATGATTTTTTTAAAAAGATTATTAAATGATTTTATTTATTTGGATTAGATTTATCATTTTACCCTTTCTATTATTATCATAAGATACAAATTTAATAGTAGGGTCATTTCTGCTTATTTTGAAAAAGATAATATTATTTGTGATATTAAGCCAAGCCTCAGGGTTATTAGTGAAAATTTTCCTCTTCATTATTATTTAGATTTTCTATACCCATACAAATCTCAATGTTGAACCTAATCTTGAAAAACTAAAATTTCAAAGAAAATTTATTTTGGTTTACGAGCTTTCTTTGTCTCCATGGTTTGGAGAGATCACAAAAAGATATTTATTAAAAAAAAGGATAATATCACAAACTACACTTAAGGTTTGATGAAATATCAATTGAAAATGTACTTTTGTATTCATATCACTATTGTCCTTAACCTTCTAGTATTTTTATCATTTAGCCCCAACTGACCCTCAAATTTGATAAAGTTCATCCAACTCAATAATGAAAAATACTAAAAAGACAAATTTATCCTTATCATTTTATCTTCTAACTACTATGCATAACCCTAGACATTTAAACTAAACAAAGTTGCATAACCAAGCCACTGATTTGAATTACACAACCCAACCGCCATTTGAATCACGTAACAGAAGAAATCATTGAATCGACTTGCACAACCTGAACCACTAATTTCAATCGCATAACTTAACCGTGTGTAAGGCTATATTTTTCTTATAAACGTTTGATATTTTTACTTAATTTGCGAAGTAATTTTGCAGCCTTAATGCAAAGCTTATTCATTATATTCTACCAAACAATGCCTCCATGGCCAAACCTTGACATGAAAAATATTCAAAACCAAAAAGCAAAGGTAAAGCAAGAATAGTTAGGGCCTTTTCCTATTAAGTTTGCCACTTCACCTACTTCACCTAAAATGCTAAACTAGTGGTGTCCATCAACGTTAGTTTTATCCCTTCGATATACCCCATCACATGCAAGAAAAATTAAATTTATCTTTGATATACCCTTTCATATGTAAGGGGTCTCATGTTTTCTTTCACATGGACCAAACCTCGCAAGCCTCTTTTAGGTCTTATATGCGGGCCTACATATTTTCTTTTTAATTTATAGTGGATGGATTCAAACCTTAGACTATTGGGTCAAAAGACTTTGATAACATGTTAATTAATTTTCCTACTTTACCTAAAAACTTAAGCTAGTAGGTGTGAGCTCAACATTAAGTTTATCGTTCAATACTTCAAGTGATGTTGTCTTTGTCTTTATTGTTTTTGTTAGCTTTCAATCTATGGATGAGATCGAACAATTTCTCTTCTGCATATGACTATGTTCTACTTTCGCCTACTGCTGAAAAAAAAAAAAGACTAATAGAAATGGAACTTCCTATGTGCTTGATATATTTACCTTCAACATTAAACAACGAATAGAGAGAGATGATCGCTTTCAACTATTGAGAGATTTCGTTGGAGATTTTTTCCTTTCAATTTTATGGATGAAAATTGATGGATAATAGTTGTTTTTTTTTTTATGAATTTTCCTTTTGGCTCCTACATTTCTTAGTGACGTTACGCCAAACTTTAGGGTAGTTTGTGATATCATACCAAAAAAAATGCAAAAAGTAAATTGTTGTTAGTCAAGATCCTAATAAATTCCTAACTAAAAATCACTTTAAAATTTAACATCTTCGAACTTTAAATTTCTAGTGTTTCAAAAACGTACAAATATAATTTTGATAGCAAACTCATCATTGTTATTATATTAGTTATTGAATAACAAGAGCCGAGAAAGAGATACCAAATAAACAAGGAACTAGCAACCTATTTTGCACTAATTAATCTGACAAAGCAACATAAAGGATATATTTATTATTTTTTTCTTAAAGATGATGAATAAATAAAGGTGTTTTTCATATACGATGGAGTCTTTCTTAGGGGGTGTATTTTAAAAGACAATTTGTAAAATTAATTAGGGTGATTTTAGTTATAAAATTTTTGTAAAAAAAAAATCAATAGAATAAATTTTCCTTTAGTCCATTGGAGGGGGACGAAATAGCATCGCTCTTTAATAAAAATATTAAGAGAATAATAAAGTAATTGGTCTTGACCCCACAAGCTTTTTGGGTCAGATATATATATATATATATATATATATATATATATATATATAATATATTCCAAAAGGCAAACCACCTTGTATCATGCACGATTTATAAATAACATGAATAATCTAAATTTTAATCACATATTCATGTTTTGATTAGAATAAGAGTTAAATTGATGAAGGTAAATTAAATTTATTTGTTTCTTCTCATACGAAATTTACTAAATTAAGATTTTCTTTGTCCTTTGATTAATTTGACATTATCTCTATTTAATTTGTTAGTTGATAGGACAAATCCTCCTCTAGCTCTTTAAATGTGTAGTATCATATATGTATAGGTTATAGGTTATGTAAAAAAAAAAAAAAAGTTTTGAACAAAAATGGAGCATCAAATTAGAGGTATTGGAATTCAAATCCTTGTAATCTCTGTCCCAATACAAGGTCATATAAACCCAATGCTCTAGTTATTCAAGAGTCTAGTCTCAAAAGGCCTCAAAGTAATCCTAATCACCAACAAATCATGTCGCATATCCATGCATAACCAAAGTTGCTCCATCGATGTTGAGTATATGTGCGAGAGGTTTAATGAAGCAGCAACAATAGAAAACTTTGATTTATAGAAAGAACGATTCAAAGTTGTATTTCTACAGAGCCTAGCAAAAGTGATTGAAACAAACTTTGCTTGCTATTTTTTCAAATCATTCTAAAATACTTGTATTGCTTGATGCTAGCTGAGAGTGCATATATTAACAATGTTATTCAACACATCCATAGTTCATGCAATTTATCTCCTACCATATATCCTCCATCAATAATATATGAAAATAATGTAGCTTATATTGCTCAAGTCAGAGGAGGATACATCAAAGAAGACAAAATATAGCACATATCATCCAAGTTCTTCTATACACATGAACTTCACTTCCAAGGACAATCTTACACATCTATTCACCAAAATTTTACTAAAATCAAGATTTGAGAGATTAGTATATAAGATTGGTATGTGACAGCCCAACAAGCAACCAAATTGATATATGATCTTTTGCCATAATTAGAGGGAGCAGTCATCAAAGGAAGCGTTATAAACACATGTACACTGTACTCTTTTTGCCTTCGACCAGGTTTTGTACCACTGCATTTTCTTGGCATGATTTTAATGAGACAATAGAAGGACATCGAACAGAACTTTATAATTTACTGTTCAATATTATTTCTTTGTTTGATTTTGTCCCAGAGGATTTCTCAAGCAAAGTCAATTGCAATTATTTTAAGTGGTGAAATCTAAGAGGGAGCTAGTGTTTTAAATTGTGCAATAGATTTACCACTTGGCTTCCATTTGCTTGCTAACCTATATCATTACTTTTGTGATGTGCAAACATTATTGGCTATCATTTTGTCCAATTGATTCGTTCTCTTAGAGGCAATCAGATTGAAATGGGTGGCAAGTAGTCTATAAATAAAACAACTCCCACCCCTCCCCTCACACCGAAGCCCAGCAGCAACCCCCCAACACCCCTCCACCCCTGCCTCCCCGCGCGCTCCCCTCCCCCCCCTTCCCTTCTTATTTACCTCTTCATGTAGAAAAAATGTTACTACATTTACATTCAAGTTAGCTTATTGTTTCATTACACTACATATAATTGCACCAACTTGTAAGCCTATTTACTTAAATTATAATACATGAGTTCTTTATTCACCTATCTCGTGTGTGTATATATATATCTAAACACGTAAGATATCTCTCTCTCTTTCTTTTTTTTTCAATATAAATATATGTATTTATAGTTTTAATTAGGGGTGGGCACTTTGACCCAGACCGACCCGATCAGGTTGTTTCGATTTGATTGGATGTATTGATTAGGAAAACCCGAGATCAAGTAAAAAATGTACAACCTACCAATTATCAAGTTAAATTCGAGCTATATGTGCAAACCCAATTATATAACCGAGACAATATAATATTAAACTAAATAAATTTTATACACATGGCAGCCTCGTAATGAATACTTTCATTTTATTAGCATACACCCACACATATGGAATAAATAGTATATAAACTTCATAATTGAAGAATAGTCGTACCATTAAACACTCCTTTGGCCTTGTTTTCTCTCAAATACTCTACTACTCCACCGTAGTTACAGCTCCACTGACACGGCCCGCCCCTAGCTACACAGGCAAGTCGTGCATAAAACAGTTCACTAAAAAAACAGTCTTTCAATTAACTATCTTCCTACACTTTTTGCTCTGTCACTCTGATAAAACTATTCATAAAAAAATTATTTTTAATTCAAGTCTTTTATGTAACATATTAAAAAAATACTCAGAAAATTTTTAATGAAAAACCAGCAGAGTTTCCCCTATAATTTGAAGAAAACCCCCTGCAAAAATACACATTTTTACACTTCTAAAATATTCCTCATCCCGACTTCTTTTTGGGACTTTCGTCCTTATCAACCACAATATCCTAAAAGATAAATAAATCATACTCAACGTACTTAACCTTTAAAGATTTATACAAGATACATAAAAATGAAATAATTTTAATGCATGAAAAATTAGTATACATTGTGTGACCTTCCTTTGCATCAAAGACAGCTTAGTGAGTGGACATATTTTATTACATAAAATATTACTTTCTTTCTTTCATACAACTCATTCCTTAAATAAAGCTTTGTGCTATAAAATTTCATTTTTCTTAAAACAAAATACAATGTATAATCACTTCTAAAAGGGAACTAGTATATTTTTCTTTTCAAAATAACGTACAAACGACTATTTCTTCTCAACTTTCTTTATAAACTTTATTCTTATAAAACAACTGTAAAATTTTAATAACCATCTGTAAAGAAAACACTTTATATAATTCTTCAACTTACTTACCAAAATAACTTAATATTCTTAAACTATATAAGCAAATCGCTTGCGTACATTTACTTTGAACTCTTATTTAATATCGTATACACTGCAAAATTTATCACTATATATCTTTCTTCTCTCTAAAAAGATGTATAAACAGATGCGAAAAGAAATAAAATAATATAAAATTTTTAAATAACATTTCTCTCATCATATACTCAATCACTTGTTAAATTTATTCTCTAAACAAATCATAAATTGTATGACTATGACTGTCTCATAATAAAATCATGTAATACATTTCTAACTAGAAAACTCATCTTATATTTATACTTAAGAAAAATCTATCGTACTTGTCAAAATATCATCAAATATCTTATAGAATTTTCAAACCAAATAACTTTTGATTAAAAATATTCAAATAAAATTGCTTGATTCTATATTCTTTAAAAACAGTGGAAAGAATGCATATTTTCTCAATCTCATAAAATAAAACTCATGATGATATGCTAAAATCATCGCTTCAGTTATTTAATAAACAAAACATAATTTCTTTAAAATCTTCTTTCCAAAAGAAACTTTTACGGATAATGCTTCTTTCTCAAACTAAATCATATAAACATATTCAAAACTCTTTTTATTATACTAAACAAGTACCCTGAAACTGTCTGATCCTGCCTAGCGAGATCTAACATCGCACAGGCAGAGCTATCTGAATTTTCTCATACCTGGTGAGATCTACATCACGCAGGCAGAGCTATCTGTACCTGGCGAGATCTAACATCGCACAGGCCTGCTATCTGAATCTCCTCATACCTGGTGATATCTACATCACGCAAGCAGAGCTATCTGTACCTGGCGAAATCTAACATCGCACAGGCCTGCTATTTTGTCATACGCATGAGTAGAACTGTCCCCAAAGGGCTAAAGCGCCCAGATCACACAGCCCAAAACCTCTATGTGTGTCTGAACGGGCCCCAAAGGCCTCTATCTTTCTATCTGAAATCTGCTGTCTCACTGTCTAACTGAGCTGGGTACGGGCTTAGTATAATATAATTAAACTTTCTTATTTTTGCTAAAACTGATTTCTTTTCAAAATTTGCTTCATATGCTAAATCATTGCTTTTCAAGCAGATTTATCAAAATTTGTAAAACTTATGTAAGCTGAAACCCATAACATCCGAATCCTTGAAAATCCATAATAAATATTTAAAAGAATACTTGCAAATACTTTGAGAAATCCTTGAAATCAAATTGCTATAAAAAATATGATCATAATTGTTCTGCTTTTACACTTTCTATAAAATGACAGAATATGCATCTATAATAATATATAAAACAATTCATGTATATATAATATGAATATTTCTTTAAAAGTGCTATATCTTTGCTCAAAACTAATTTTGAAACTAAAACTTATGTCTACAATCATTTTGAAAACTAGCTTTCAAACATCTTAATAATAAAAAACAAGTATAACAAATGGGTCTATTTATCCTTGAGAAATACAAAAGAAACTAACTTGAATTCTTTTAAATTCGCCATATTCTCAGAAATTCTATAAAATGCTAACTAAACATAACTAAATACATACTAAAACATATTTCTAATTGTCCAAAAAAATAAATCTTCTAAAATATCCACAAAAATAACCCTTTAGAGAAATCATTATAACTCATAAAATAAAATACTTTTCATCTCACTATAAATCATAATTTATATTTTTATCTCAAAATCTCATACTTTGCATATAACATTTTATATAACATTCTTTCACATAATTATACTTCAAAATTTAACTAATTCCCAACAATTTTAATATAGAATTTCAAAGATTTCCAAATTCTTAAATATCATGATTTAACTAAAATCTTTTTGACTATCCTAAAATTTCTAAAATTTTGCATTCAGGTCCTTGCAAATTCAGTAACAGATTTCTAAATTTACAATTCAGCCCCTACTGCTGAGCAGTTTTAGAATTTAACATTATCACCCCTGCAGAATTAAATTCAAATTTTCAAAACTTTTTCTTTTTCTTTTTCTTTTTAATTTACTATTATTCTGAATATAAAATCACTCATCATTTTATAAATCAAAAACATCATTTCTTCAGCATATGCATTTATTTAAGAAAAATAACTAAATACCTCAATTTTTCTATACAAATTCATTTAATTATAAATGTCTATTTCCCAATAACAAATAAAAACTTTCTACTTTCAATTAACATATAAAATATATTCATTCTACAACTTCCACTTTCAATTCATTTTTCTATTGTATCCAAACTTATCAAAATAACGCTTACTATATATATTCAAAAACTAATCTATTAGCACTACCCATAACTATCACTTCTATCTAAAATTTAATATTTATACACATTTATTTTCAAAATACATAAATCATTATTATCTATTCTAAAACATTTAATATAACTCAATTAATTAAACTAATAATTTAAATTATATGAAAAACCATAAATTTAATACACTTTAATATAATATAAAATTCTCGAAACATAATCCACTCACTGAATTTAAGCTCTTTTATGGATGAATAATGTTATGAGAATTATTTGATGGTCGGAAATCATAACCGGAAATATCGCTGGAAAGTCGTCGCCGGTGAGTGAATAGTGACCGAATTTTGTTTCTCTCCGATTTGCAAAATTCGTATATCAACATGTAACAAAATTGGTATGGTTAGAAAGAGCATGGAACAAGCTTTAATTTAATGTAAAGATTTACCGGTAACTCACCGGATTTTGGCCGGAAAACGCATAGGAAGCCGTCGGCTTCCATGCTTCGATCCGCAAAAACAATGAAGAACCCAAGAACAACACATATATGGATGGAAAGAGGACATTACAAGCTTCAAAATGATATATCGTAGGGCTGGAGACTCGTCGGAAAACGACCGTAATCGCCGGTCAAAGACGTCGGTGAACAGTAACCGGCGTGAACAGTAAAAATCCTTCCTCTCCCTCCCGATTCTTCCTCCCCCTCCTGTTCTTATTATTATTATTTATTATTTATTTTTATTAAAAATGGGCTGAGCTGGGCCTTCTTCAAGCCCAATAGCCCAATGGGCATTACATCCACCAAGCGCGCTTATCGTCCAGCCAAGAACAACCTCCAGTTAGCTTTGGTTTTCCTTGCTTCTTGGCTTTTTTCTTTACAAATATAGATCACAAGTCTCCTTTAACTGTAAAAACCCTAACCATCTTTTCTATAGACTTTCAGTTTTGTCCTTATCTCTTCAACTCTCAATTATGCTAGTATTTTTCTTCACTTCTCTCAACATTGTTCCACCACTGAACCAACTATCAACCTCCACCAGAGATAGCGATGAGCGTCGATTTACAAGCCAACAATCTAACTGGTTGAGTGCAGCAGTCAACTACCAAGAGCAATAGCTAGCAGCTCCGTCACCAATAGCTCAATTACATTGTTTTTCTTAAGAAAAATATTATTAATTTCCTTTTAAAATGTAAGATCTTTTAACATATAACCTAATTTTGGTTTAAGAAAACTGATGCAAATTTAGAAATAGTATTTGTTCCATTTAACTCCACTGTCAAGTTTTATTCTAATATCAAACCGTTCCATATACGATTAGATTAAATTAAACGAGTATTGAAAATTTATGATAGATAAGTATTGAAGTTATACAATGCTGACCCATTTTCTTGTTCAAAATACATAGTATTTTCAAGGAAACCGCACCCTTCTTTGACTAAAGTTAAAAATTGATAAACATGAAGCAAATTTCTTCAATGCGATGCCACTTGTTTCATTTGACAATTAACGTACATTTGTGACACTTGCAATAGTGCGCTGCTCATCTTTTTCTACACCCATAAAATAGCCTACCCAGAATGATATAACTCAGTTCTTGTTCATCCCTCTCAAATTTGGTTAGCCAGAGCGAAAGAAAAAATGGAAGACAAGATCTATAGAGGTCATGTCCTTGTAATTCGTTACCCAAGCCAAGGTCACATAAACCCTACTCACCAATTCTCCAAACGCTTGGCCTCCAAAGGTCTCAAAGCTACCTTTGCCATAACCAACTTCATCTCCAAGACCATGAAGCCTAAATCCTCTAGCTCAGTGCAATTCGAAACCATATCAGATGGCTTTGACGAAGGTGGGTTTGCTAAAGCTGAGAGCATCCAAGATTATCTCCGAAAGATGGAAGCTGCTGGCTCAAAAACCCTAGCTGATCTCATCATTACATACAGAAACTCCTCAACCCCTATTGACTGCATAGTTTATGATCCTTTCTTGCCTTGGGCACTCGAGGTTGCTAAGCAGTTTGGCCTTCTTGGAGCTGCCTTTTTCACTCAAGCATGCGCAGTTAACTACATATATTATCTCGTTTATAATGGATCCTTGAAGCTTCCAATTTCTTCAACACTAATATCCATTCCTGGATTGCCGTTGCTTGATCCTCCAGATATGCCTTCGTTCATTTATGTGGCAGGGCAGTATCCAGCTTACTCTGAAATGGTGCTGAATCAGTTCTCAAACATAGATAAAGCCGATTTTATTCTTGTCAATACCTTCCACAAGTTAGAAAATGAGGTGGGTTTCTTGGTGCGCGCACACACACACACACACACACATATATATATCCAGTATCTACGTACATACATTTATGCATACATGTTAATTACCTGCATACATATATACCTTTTACTTCTTGTTTATATGATCAGTACAACCTTCACCTAATTAACCTTAACATTGTATTTGACTTGATCATAGATCGTAGATTCAATGAATAAAGTTTGTCCTTTGCTGACAATCGGTCCCACGATTCCATCCGCCTACTTAGACAACCGTCTCAAAAATGACAAAGATTATGATCTCAATCTCTTCACGTTGGACAAATCCGTCTGCGCCGATTGGCTCAATGCCAAGCAAGAGGGATCTGTCGTTTATGTATCATTTGGCAGCATGGCTAATTTAAGCATCAAACAAATGGAGGAACTTTCGTGGGGCTTGAATTTAACAAATTTCTATTTCTTGTGGATGGTTAAGGATTCCGAAGAGACGAAGCTGCCAAAAGGATTTGTTGATAAGATAGGCGATAAGGGCTTGATAGTGAAATGGAGCCCTCAATTGGAAGTGCTATCAAACAAAGCTCTAGGTTGTTTTTTGTCCCATGCTGGGTGGAATTCAACCATTGAGGCATTGAGCATGGCGGTGCCAATGGTGGTAATTCCACAATGGACCGACCAACTGACGAATGCTAAATTTGTGCAGGACGTATGGAAGGTTGGTGTTAGAGTCAAAGTTGATGAGGATGGGATTGTGTCAAGAGAGGAGATTGAGAATTGCATAAGGGAAGTAATGGAGGGTGAGAGAGCAAGCGAAATGAAGAAAAGTGCTAAGGAATGGAGGGAGTTAGCTATAGAGGCTGTGAGCGAAGGTGGCACTTCCGATAAAAACATTGATAAATTTGTCTCCGAGTTATTAAAACACCCAGTGTTGACCTAAACCAGATGTTTTGCTTCAATATTTCTTCCTCGTTCTGCAATTCAGGAAAATTTGCTAAAGTCTATGTGCGTTGATTAATAGTACTGCTCAAGCATAGTTACCATGTTATTGTTGATTAATAAATTCTCTTAAAATTGAAGAATTTCACGGTTTGCTCGTAAAACCATACAATTCTCCCAATCTAAATCAAGTAGCTCTTAGATAAAGAAGTTCTATTCGATATGAGTAGGGAAGCGATATTCTTAAACAAATAGCGAAATTAGAATCAAGTCAAGATGATATGGATCAACTCCTTCTTGCATCAAAGATCTTACCAATTCACTTACATATTAGGTTAGTTTTTTGAATTAGCACCTGAAACTTCTATAATAGTAACTTTTCATATTTATATGCAAATATATCTATTACCATATGACTATATATTATTATGATATAAATATTAGGTATCTTGTTATTACCAAAATTTTATCGGCTTATGAATTATCTAAATAATTACCAAACCAAAAAAATATAACCTTGGACTGATGGTGAATTTTTATCCACTATCTACACACGTGCATCAGCTTAGTTGATGACTGCCGACAGCGATTTTTTTTTTCTCTCTCTTAAATTATTGTTAAATTAGATGTAAATTAATTGGTTAGCTCCATTCCTTTCAAACGGGTCTTTCATATTCACTTCATGTTTCAACTTTTAAAAGTTTTTGATCATGCTTAAAAAATTTATCAGAAGAGAAACCGGTTTCCAAGGAAAGTCAAGTGTATTTTCTTTCTTCTTTTTATAATGTATGATGCATGAAAGGTCCAAACTGACAACGATTAATTGACCACACTTGAGTCAATATTGTTTAATTTTACCACGTTAATTGGACTAAAGAATTAATTAGGGATAACAAAATGTGAGTTGGGGTAACAGATATTCTTATCCTCACTCCGATCTCCATTTTATAATTATCGGGTAGGATTGAGGATTTCTCATATCTAAAAAGAGATCTCCAATCCCTAACTTGCTCCAAAAAGTCATATGAATAAAATTTTTCTTTGTCAGCATTATTGAATTTTGTTTTTTTCTTTCCCTTCCTTGTAACAATTATCATAATGTGCATGACAAAATGCAATGTTAACTTCTAAAATCAAGTACAAAGAATAAAATTTAAACATATTCAATCGTTAAGCGTATAAACAACTAAAAGGAAAGTAATGTAAGTATTAAGTACAATTAAACAAATATAACTAAAAAATAAATAAAGTATTAAGTAAAAATAATCCATCAACGAAAGAAGTTTCACAAAAAAGTAATAATACTGTTACAAACGTTTTATATAAATACATTCATACAAACTGACATGGCATGATATTATTAGATGACATTAATTAAGATGGTATAATATTATTGAATGCTAATAATAAATAATATTAATTTTTGTACAACGATCTCCCATGTTCTAACATGTGGACTAAGTCTTACAAATCTCTTCTCACGTATTACGAAGTGAATCAATTTATTTTCTTGCAATTTGCCTTGTGAGATTTGAACTTTAAAATCAGCTATGAACATTAAATATTAATCCCTTTATCATGACTGATGATATTTGATTTGCAAATTACAAGTTATTTTTATAGCTCCATTGATGATTTTTAATTAAATAAATAATTATTTGTAAATATTTAAATGCATTATTGAAGATATTTGCTTATTTATATTAATAAGAATAATGATACACATTCTAAAATAATGTCTCCCACATGATGTTGTGTATATATATAACATGAATTTATCCCAAATACACATATTTTAAATCACATTTTTTATTTTTTAAAGAATACCAATCGAAGTGACTTGTCGAGCGCACTTAACATTCTTCTTCGTCATAAGTTGAATGGTTGTTCTTGTCAATTAAATTAGGTATGAATGGTTGTTTCTTGTAAATCATATATATATAAATATACACACACACACACACACACCAATAGGAGCGTTTATTTTATTTTTTTATTTTAAAAAAATTGTGTATGACGGGTGTAATAATTATGAACCAAATTTTTTTAGCTTAATTAATTGTAAGTTGGATCAATTCTTTTTTTTTTATTTAAGTCCAGCCCATTAATTAAATATATAAAAGAAATTGGATCAATTTTATTTTTTTCTTTTAAGCCTGCCCATTAGATTAAATACCAAATAAAAAAATTAATTTTAAATTTCTTTATGAAGAGTTGATTGATTTATGTGGCTGGTTAGACTATAAAGTAGGGGACAACAACATTGAATATATAGTTTTGATCTAAAAATAATAATAATAATAAAATTAGTGCTTGATTTTTTAGGTTGCAAAGGAGAAGAATAATCTAGAGAGGGAGAAAGAGAACAAGACAGTAAGATTGAGAGACAGAATGAGTTTTTTTTTTTTCAAAAGTTTAAAAGCAAAGCAAGTGGTGGTCAAGGCATTATATATAAAGAGGACTTTTTGTTATGAAAATAATAAGATAATACATGATTTTTTGAAGCTTATACTACACGGCTTGCAAAGATTAGGATAAGAAAAGGAAAATAATATAATAAGTTTGATATTTCTTTTATCTTAGGCTTATATACACATTTATTAGGGTTTTAAAGAGAAGAAAAGGGAATTTAGGTAAGAGAGAGAGGGAGAGAGAGAGCAACATTGGAAGTTAAGATGCAAGCAGTAGAGTTTCATGTTTATTGAAGAAAGAAAATCCCGAGGAGCAATTGAAAATCAAGAAGCACAGAAGAGGAAGTCAGGGGAAAAGAAAAAAATTTAGGCAGTGTTTATATTTTTAAATTATATCCAGTAATTTTATTTTTTTATTTAAATTAAGTTTTCTAAAAAAATATTTCATTTATATTATAGGTAAAAAAACCAGGGGAAGATCAGTTAGTAGCCCTTGAAGCTAATTAAGAATAATAATTCTCAATTTTTGTGAGCGAAAATTTTATCAAGATTTATTTATTTTATAGTAAATTCTTTATATATATGTGTGTTTCCGATTTCAGTATAAAAAAATTAAATAATTGATGATTTTAGGAAATCGAAATTATTTTTATGTTGATTTTTATAATTAAGGAGAAGAAAATTTCAGTTATTTTATTTTTTCAATAGGATATGGGAAATTATGATTCTTGAAGCGTACTAGAAATTGATAATTTTTGGAGAATTATTTGATTTACTAAATTTTCAATAAATTTTAAAATTTATGAAAAAATGGTGAATTTATGAGAAATTATATGATTTATTAATTTTGAATGAATTTCAAAAATTCAAAAATTTTGTGATGTTGGGAATTATCAGTTATTACTAAAGGTAGTTAAATAATTATTTAGAGGAAAAAAATCACCTTATAAGTACCCTTCCTCGTGATATTTGGCCATACGCATGTGTATGCTGATGTGATACGTGTGATATGGATTCGCCATATGTATGCATATAATGATATCGCAATGTACGTGATATTCGTTGGGTGATGATTATGTTAGCAAAATGATGATATAATATATGATATGAGATTTTTCCTCTCTACTTGTGTGCACCAAATATGATAGATTTCTTGTGGATACTTATTTGGTACAAATTTATTTGTGGTATCCTGATTTCCTAAAATACAGTATTGTTATTGAAGTAAAGTTGTTATTACTTTTATTGTTCTGACATTTCAATTTACGATAACCATTTATGAATTGAGTTTATGGCACATAAACTATTCTTGAAATTTGTTACTGTTTTTATATGATTTTAAAATATTTATGAATTTACTAAAAAGAATCCACTCACTAGGCCGTTTGCTTACTCCTTTTCCTATTTTATTATTTTATTTGTCCCCCGCACAGGATTGCTAAATTTAGTGCTGAGCATCTCCTATTGCACATAAATGGCCACACGACTATAGCTACACTTGGTCTTTTTGTTCACATATAAATACTTTTATTTTCTAGAAATTCTATTAAACTGAATTATATCACGAAGATATGTTTTGCCATTGTATTGAGTTGAAACAAGAATTTTTAAAACTAGTAGCTTTGATATGATGAATATTAAAAGTGTTTTGAATAAAATTTCAAGTTGTGATTTAATTGAAAAACAGAAGCAGCTTTGCTGAAAATGTGTTTTAAGTAATTTTAGATATTGCATAAAAACTTAAATCTTATGGTGATTTTAAATTGATTTTTATTAGACTCTGATGTATGAATAATTGGGTAGGTCTTGTCAATGGGATTTAATAGTGTTTATTAAATTGATTTTTATTTTTTTAAAAGAAAATGACAATAAATCACTATTCATAAGACCATTTTACTCTAACTCCATTAGTTCGTAGTAAACAATATTCAAAATTTTTAAAATTATTTTTTTCTTTTTTCACCTTATTTACCTCTCAAATTACTTTTAATTTTATTGAATCACTTCATCAACCATATTTATCCAATGAAAGAAATATTGTATAAGCAATTTTTAGATAAAGTTGACTAATTTCTAATTTTATAAATTTCACTTTAAAAAAATAAAAATTTAAAAAGGCTTATCCAGCCTTTGTTAAGGTCGAATAAGTCTAGCTTATACAACAATAATTGGTGGATGCATGTAATAAAGCCAATTAAATTTAAAGCTCTACCTCAGTTTGCTTGGTTATTGGCAGATTGAGTATTCACTCTTTCCAAAAGTAAATTAAAATCATGATCATTGAAATCTATTCCGAACTTTTGTTACAAAAGCAGTGATGTTGATGTTAATCAAGGTTTTCATGCTTTTGTAGAGAAGCAATTAATGATTAAGTCTAATTTTTTTTTTTCTTTTCCGATAGACATACAGGGGACTCTTTCTTGTAGCCGGACAAAACACCTTGGTAGTGGTTAATTAGATAAACTTGATTTTCACTAGTTTATAGCACGTTCATTATATTTGCTGATGTAACAAAAGATGATTTAATAAAGAGTGATGTTATTTGTCCCCTATTATTGGGTTAAAGAACCCCACTTTTAATAGTTTTTTATTTATATAAGTATTCTTAATTAAAATGACTTAAAAATCAAATCTTATCAAAGTATATTTGCATACCATTCTTTTTTATTATTATTAAATTTTCTGTACTGGCATATAAATCCTAAAGTTTAACCTAATCTTAAAAGAGTCATTCTATTCAACCATATTTTTAACTCTTTAAACCCAATTTCTTAGTTCACCTTATTAAAAATTTTAAATTGATATTATTTTTTAGAGTAATGCTACTCTTACAAACTACTTATACAAACTCACCTATACAAACTGACGTGACATAATGTGATTTGATAAATAAATACAGTGATTTGATAAATATATATTAATAATAAATGACATTAATTAATATGGGTGATGTGGCGATCACATAGAGATGTCACATCAATTTATATGTGTGAATTTATATAAATAATTTGTATGAGTAATATTACTCTATTTTTTAAATAAACCCTACTTAAGGCAATAATTGGTGGATGCATGTAATAAAGCCAAATTTAAAGCTCTACCTCAGTTTGGGGTCTGGCTATGGTCCACCTGCTGTATCATACAGCAGGTGGCTTTGTGTTGTAACATGGAAGCAAAACTTGTAAATACAAGTTTTGCTCCCAAGCAAAAAATTGAAAAAGTCCCCTGCTGTATCATACAGCAGGTGGACCGTAGCTTCACCCCTCAGTTTGCTTGGTTATAGACAGATTGAGTATTCACTCTTTCCAAAATTAAATTAAAATCATGATCATTGAAATTTATTCCGAACTTTTGTTACAAAAGCAGTGATGTTGATGTTAATCAAGGTTTCCATGCTTTTGCAGAGAAGCAATTAATGATTAAGTCTAATTTTTTCTTTTTTCTTTTTTTTTTTCCGATAGACATATAGGGGACTCTTTCTTGTAGCCGGAAAAAACACCGTGATAGTGGTTAATTAGATAAACTTGATTTTCACTTGTTTCGAGCACGTTCATTATATTTGCTGATGTAACAAAAGATGATTTAATAAAAGGTGATGCTATTTGTCCCCTATTATTGAGTTAAAGAACCCCACTTTTAATAGTTTTTTATTTATATAAGTATCTTTAATTAAAATAACTTAAAAACCAAATCTTATCAAAATATATTTGCATACCATTCTTCTTTATTATTATTAAATTTTATGTGCGGACATATAAATCTTAAAGTTTAACCTAATTCTAAAAGAGTAATTCTATTCAATCATATTTTTGACTCTTGAAACCCAATTTCTTAGTTCACCTTATTAAAAATTTTAAATTGATATTATTTTTTAAATAAACCCTGCTTACACAATAATTAGTGGATGCATGTGATAAAGCCAAATTTAAAGCTCTACCTCAGTTTGCTTGGTTAGAGACAGATTAAGTATTCACTCTTTCCAAAATTAAATTAAAATCATGATCATTGAAATTTTTTCCGAACTTTTGTTACAAAAGCAGTGATGTTGATGTTAATCAAGGTTTCCATGCTTTTTGCAGAGAAGCAATTAATGATTAAGTCTAATTTTTTTTTCTTTTCTTTTCCGGTAGACATACAGGGGACTCTTTCATGTAGCTGGACAAAACACCTTGATAGTGGTTAATTAGATAAACTTGATTTTCACTAGTTTATAGCACGTTTATTATATTTGCTGATGTAACAAAAGATGATTTAATAAAGAGTGATGCTATTTGTCCCCTATTATTGAGTTAAAGAACCCCACTTTTAATAGTTTTTTATTTGTATAAATATTCTTAATTAAAATGACTTAAAAATCAAATCTTATCAAAGTATATTTGAATACCATTCTTCTTTATTATTATTAAATTTTTTATATCGGCATATAAATCTTAAAGTTTAACCTAATCTTAAAAGAGTCATTCTATTAAACCATATTTTTAACTCTTGAAACCCAATTTTTTAGTTCTCCTTATTAAAAATTTTAAATTGATGTTATTTTTTAAATATACTCTACTTACTGCAATAATTGGTGGATGCATGTAGTAAAGCCAAATTTAAAGCTCTACCTCAGTTTGCTTGGTTATAGACAGATTGAGTATTCACTGTTTTCAGAATTAAATTAAAATCATGATCATTGAAATTTATTCCGAACTTTTGTTACAAAAGCAGTGATGTTGATGTTAATCAAGGTTTTCGTGCTTTTGCAGAGACGCAATTAATGATTAAGTCTAATTTTTTTCTTTTTCTTTTTTTTTTTTCTTTTCTGATAGACATACAGGGGACTCTTTCTTGGAGCCGGACAAAACACCTCGATAGTGGTTAATTAGATAAACTTGATTTTCACTAGTTTATACCACGTTCATTATATTTGCCGATGTAACAAAAGATGATTTAATAAAGAGTGATGCTATTTGTCCTCTATTATTGAGTTAAAGAACCCCACTTTTAATAGTATTTTTTATTTATATAAGTATCCTTAATTTAAATGACTTAAAAATCAAATCTTATCAAAGTATATTTACATACCATTCTTCTTTATTATTATTAAATTTTCTGTACCGGCATTTAAATTCTAAAGTTTAACCTAATCTTAAAAGAGTCATTCTATTCAACCATATTTTTAACTCTTGAAACCCAATTTCTTAGTTCACCTTATTAAAAATTTTAAATTGATATTATTTTTTCAATAAACCCTCCTTAAATCCTAGATTACCCTTCTTCTTTTTCAATCTTAAAATTAACTTTAATTACTCTTGCATGATAAAGAAACTAACAATGGGATTTCTTTTTCACTTAATTCAAATTGAATATTTATTGATTTTTTATTTGAAAAATGATTCTGTGAATGTTAAACTTGAACTAATCATTCAGGTAATGTTCATTGTAGCATTTTGTTAAAATATTTTGAATGATGAATTGCTAAGGAAGTGCACTATTTCATTTACTTGTCAAGTATTTTATACAAAACGTGCAAGCAAATAAACAAGGGAAAAATCAATGACAATTGATTAGGAAAAAATTATGCAAAAATTATGCTACACGATTCCTGAAGTAACAGTATAATTCTCTGCTATGATTATGCTGACTGAATAGAATATCTGCTCTAGTAATGGCTTGATATCTACTAAGTAATGACTTGATTTTTGTTTCCTTTACATGCCCCCTCAAGCTGGAGGGGAATGACCATGAACTCCTAGCTTGGTACCAAGAAGACAAAATGAATCCTTGGAGAGCTGCTTAATGAAGATATATGTAGGTTGAGATGCTGAAGGAATGTAGCGAGTAATAAGATGCCCTATTGCAACCTTTTCACGAACAAAATGATAGTGCAGCTCAATGTGCTTGGACCATGGATGGAACATGGGATTGACGGACATATGAAGGCACTAGCATTATCACAAAACAATTGAGATAGATTAGGCAATGAAACACCAATATCCTGTAAAAGAAAAGTGATCCAAGTAATTTCAACTGTAGTAGAAGCCATAGAGCGATATTTAGCTCTAAACTGGAGCGAACCACAGTAGGTTGCTTCTTTGAGCTCTAAGAAATGCAATTTGTCGAAAGAAAAATACAGAAACCAGAGCTTACTGTGTCTTGTTAATGGATAACCAACCCAATCCAAGTCACAAAAACCATAAAGAGAAAGAGGACTACGAGTAAGAAAACGGATGCCATTATTTTGAGTACATTTCAAATATTGCAAAATGCATTCTACAACTTTGAGATGAACTATGGTTAGATTATCAAAATGTTGACAAACATGATTAATAGCATGTATAATATCTGGCCGAGTGAAATTCAAATACTGCAAGGCACCAACGATACTCCGAAAACTTGTAACATCAATAGGATCATGATTTGAAGGTGTAGATTTCTTTCTTTAGTACAATAGGAGTATTATTGGGAGAGCTGTCAAGCATCTGTGTTCACTTGAGGAGGTCCAAAATGTATTTGGATTGACAAAGAAAGAGCCTACAAAAGAAAGGTTTTATTTCTATGCGAAGGAAGTAGTGTAAGTCGCCATGATCTTTGATGGTGAATTCACATCCAAGTATGAATGATAAGATTATCAATAAGCTTGTCATTATTTCCAACAAGAAGAATGTCATCCATATAGATAAGAAGAAGAACAAGAGTGTTTTAGGCACGATAGATAAAAAGGGAAGAATCAATGTTGAATTAAAAATATAGATAGGCGATCAAACCAAGCATGTGGCGCTTGCTTTAAGCCATGCAATTACTTTTGAAGCAGGCAAACATATTTTGGATATTGAGGATGAGCAAAACCCTGAGGCTGTTCCACATAGACTGTTTCCTTGAGTGTACCATGCAAAAAAGCATTTTTCACATCAAATCGACGTATTTTTTGATTGAAAAAGATAGCTAAGGCAATCACAACGCGGATGGTTGTTAGCTTGACAACAAGACAAAAAGTTTCATCATACTCAATGCCGCATACTTGAGTAAAACCGCTTGTGACCAATCAAGCTTCAAATCAATCAACTAAACCATCCTCTCAGTATTTGATATGATATACCCATGTAAACCCAATGACATTATTTGTAGTTAAACATGGAACCAGTCGCCATGTGTTATTAACATGAAGAGCATGTAACTCCTCTTTTATGGCATTTATCCACCGTGAATCTTGAAGAGCAAACTACAAAGTTTTAGATTCTTTGGGCAACTCCTTCTTATCAGCAAGAAAGAGCTTTTTGGAGATAAGAGAAGGATCATCCTTAAGCTTGCGATGAGTGATCATCCAATGTGCGTTACCAGTTGCTTGTTGAGATGAAACATCATGGTGAGAGCGAACTGATTCAAGATTTCACCTGGAAGTGGACTCGAAAGAAGTTGGTTCAACCGACTCATTACAAGATGTCTCTATATTTTCTAATTGCATTTCATGATTAGAAAATTCAGGAGACAATGTCATGTTGAGTTGTAACAACAGGTTGATGCTTATCAATATTTAGAGATGGAGATTTTGGTAGTGCATATGAATAATGCCCATTATTCGCATCAGATTCAGTTGGCTACAAATCGATTGATGAACCATCTAGATGCACGTCAGTATTTTGTGATTGAGAGTTTGGTAATTGATTAAACACTACTGGAAAAGTAGGCTTTTACTGCACCCATCTACGGCGGGCATATAAAAATGCAGTAAAAAATAAACTATACGGCAGGCTACCATGCCCACAGTAAAAAACCAATAAATTTATCACGGTCTATAAGGAACTGCAGTAGAAGCTGATGAAAGATATTACCATTTCCCTCCTCTCCCTCGTCTAATTTCTTTCTCCCTAATTCATAATCCCTAATTTCCTTCTCTCCCATCAACCCAAATCCCTAGCTAATTCCTTCGCTCCCATTGATTCACCTCCTCTCATTTGTCTCTCTGGCCTCTCCCTCTGACTCTATCTCCCTCCATCGCTGTCGCTGCCTCTGTCTTCGTCGGCGTCTCAGTCACTCTCTCTCGTCTCCATCTTCATCTCAGATCTACAGGTATCCCTCATTCTCTCTCTCTCTCTCTCTCTCTCTCTGTGTGTGTGTGTCTTTCTCTACAAATTTCTCAAATTCTTACTTGTTGTGTAGCTATTCTGCACAAAGAGAGACACTAATTTGAGAAATTTGAGACAATTTCTTCTCTTTTGTCTCGACACCCCTTTGCATGTCAATTCATTCTGCCTTGCAAGAAGTGTGACGCAGCCCTTTTTGTCTCTAAATTCATTGTACTTCTATTTTATGTTTCTTACTATTTGCTAGAAGTTTCATTTGATGCTTTTATTTTTTGTCCCCTAGATTGGCTTTGACTTTGTGACTTTGTTTTTGTTTTCACTACAAGAAAAATGCTCATATTATATATTTGGTGGTCTTAAAAACGCCACCAATGGCACCGCCAAATATGATCAATTTAGCATATTTGGCGGTCATAAGACCGCCAAATATGCACGTTACTATACTTGGCGGTCAAAAACCGCCAAGTATAAATATTTTTAAAAAATTAAAAAAATATATACTTGACAGTTTTTAGCCGCCAAATATGCACGTAACTATACTTGACGGTTTTTGACCGCCAGATATAATAGATTTAAAAATTAAAAAAATATATACTTGGCGGTCAAAATAGTTTCAAAAATTAAAAAAAAAAATACTTGACAATTTTTAGCCGCCAAGTATTTAAAAAAATTAATATATATATAAAACAGGTATCATTGTTAAATAATACAATTTTATAGCATTCTTTGTCCATACACTAATCTCATTGCAATGAGTAGAAATTGCTAGTTGAATGAAATCTATGTACAGCTCCCACCTTTAATTCATATTATATTGTAGACCACGAGAAGAAGACATTCATTCCAATAAAGCATCCTTTTTCCTTCAACCTTCCTCTCAGTCAATATCATCCTCATCCTCTCTAGAAGCCTCTGCCTTAATATTCAAGTCATTGACCTTGAAACTTTCACTTGTGTTGCCTGTAGTAATGCAAAGGGAAATGGTTGATGAATAATGACTAACAAACTAGTGTTAAATAGTAAGATCTAGGAACAACAAAATTTAATGCAAAAGTACTAGAAAGATAATCCATCGTATAATGGCCATATATAAATGTGTTTGAAAAAGAGAAACAAACACCTGCATGTAAATTCTTTAAGCATATTACTTTGTGTCAGTACCAAATAAACAAATATGATGTCTACACAACACACCATAGATTAATTTAACTATACAGCAGTCCTTGATGGTTATCTTTATGGTTATCATACTAAATTAAACTGACATTTAAAACAAGTTACCTGCCAATGAAGCCTCTTCCCAATCGACATCATCATCTCCCTCATCCTCTTCACGTTTAGACTTCATGCCCACTTGACGATTAGAAGACATTCCAGAGAGACCATCAGCAATGGCTGTGTTTGAAAGTTCAGGTTGTTTCTTAGCAGCTTCTTCTAGTTCCTGTTGTTTCTTAAGCAGAGTAGCATAATAAGCTTTAATATACTCATCCTGCAACATGAGTAAATATGTTATACATTGAGCAAATGAGATGGAGAAAGAAAGAATCCAAATCACAACAAGAAAAGTAATAATGTCATTGCACTAGTCTATATACTATGTTTATCATCTTCAACAGTAGACTTCTTGTCGTTTGAGAATCCTCCAGCCGCTGAACTTCCATCCATCTTTGACTCCTACTTGACCTCTCCACGTTGTTCCTTTGTGAGATTCATCCCTTGCTTGATCATCCAAGGTGGCAAAATTTTCACACACTCACGTGATCAATTCTAACAATGTTCAACGGAAAATATTAATGTTCTGTACTCATTCTTACAACCAATGAACCCCATGGAATTTTAATTTTATAACTCATGGAATTTTAACACTCAAAAAAAGAAAAAAAATATATGTCTCTTAAAATGAAAATATAAAGGGAAAGGAAGCTCAAAAGCATTGCCAAGAAACAATCCTCTAAAACCAAGTCTGTAATCATGTATTATATGATGAATGATCTTCTTGAGGTTCCTAGAACGAACATGTTAAAGCGGGAACTTAAAGGTCCAGTTTAGAATTAAAGATACACATATTGAAGACACAAATTTTTAAGCAGGAAATTTCGAAATATATCCAAAAATTAATGCAAAGCATAACTGATAGAGTTGAAAAAGGCTTCCATTCCCGTGAGTGTAAAATATCCTAGATAAACAGTAAAGAATAATCCTATTCCACCATATCTAACATCCCTGAAGCAATTCCCTAAATATACAAAAACCAGTATTATTGACTATCAAACACTGTTAGAAATAGATAAAATTTCTAAAAAATTATAATTAATCAAATTAGATTACTTTCTAATACACCTTTATGGACATGAGCTTGACTACTCCTTCAAAATTAATAACTTAATAAAAAGGCAATAATAAGAATATAAATTACCAATAAAAGAAATCCTTAAACTGTTAAACCATTATCATTTGTCATGTAGTCAAACAAGATGGAGATGTTACAAATGAAACATCAAACTCACAATTACTAAGAGTTATCTAATCATTAATCAATTGGGCCCACAACAATTACATATCATCACAACCAAGAGCAACTAGGAAAGAATATATGAAATGCTTTAAATAATTAAGTAAAGGAAAAAAATGTCAAATATTTATCAGACTTGCCTGCCTTGTTCAGACTAGGGCCTAACAAATGAGGGATTTGCTTGATCACATATTTTGATGCTAAAAAGGCAAGGTACTTCTTGGCAAGTTTCTTAGCCAATTTCTTGTTTTGTTGAGCTTCTTCAAACCTTCAACATCCATGTAATCCAAACCAATCTTTTCTGCTTGCAACATAAATTATACAATTAAATGTAACTCAACATACAATATCATAACTTAAATAACAAACATATTAGGATGATAGTAACATAACACAAAGAATCAAAGCTCCAAAATTAGAAAGTTATACGAACAACCATCAAGACTATGCAATAAATTTGCAAATTTTGAAATAATATCTATACTTGCAAATGACAATAATGATAGAGAACATGAAATGACCTTAGCAAGGAATAAAATATTAAATAAATGAGAGTTTATTATTATTAAACTTGTTATGAAAGGTGAATTTCACCAATGCGACACATGGACATTATGAACTTATCCTCAAGACATATGTGCATTAACTTGGCATCAAATTATTAGTTATAGACACAACTCATGACTGAAGCCTTTGTATAAATCTAAAAGAACTTAATTCAATTTCATGGAAGGGAACTTATCAATAATATTTTCATGCATTTTATTTAACAATAAAACGTGGCAAAAGACCATTGAAGACATAGCTTCATTACTGTGTGAGCTCAATAATCTATTTAAGATCAACAACCATAGAATTTAGATTTACATCTAATGTAGCATGGCTTATTTTATTATGAGGGTTGATATAGTCTTTTAGTATTTAATTAATTAGGGTTTTATTTAAATTGAAAAATTATCAATTTAGGGATTTTGACTCAAATTAGGGATCTTGACTTTTCCTAATTTGATTCAAACTTAAATTCTTAGTTTAGGGATTTTGACTTAAATAGGATTTTGACTTTCTTATTTTTCAATGTCTTGATTAGTATAAATACAGGGTTTCATTATTTTGTTAGACAATTATTATTCAGAAATTATTATTTGAAATATCAAAGAAGTATTCAGATTGATTGTGTGTGAGTGTGAGTTATCGTTGAGTGTTTTGAGTTTAGTTTGTTCTTGTACGGGTTCCCCGTCAATTTGGTATCAGAGCCTAACATCATTCCATAAAATTCCATAAACCCAAACACATTCACTGTTCACTACTGTTACTGTTTATCGTCGCCGACCGGCGAGTGGTGTCTCACCACCACCACCAAGTGATAGATCGGCTCCTCCCCGTTAACTTTCCCTTATTGGCCGATCACTACTTCTAGCCGGAAAGTCTCCAAAAATCAAATTTTCAGTTTGAGAGCCACCACACAAGCCACCACAAGCCACCGCAGCTTCCACCGCAGATTGGAAAGTTTCTGCCGTTGCCGATCAGACGTCTGAAAGTTTGGCTGTCACCGTCCCGTCGCCGGAAGCCGCCACCAGAGAGTGTTTGGATGTTTGAGATTAGGGACTTCTTTGTCACTTTTTAAAATTGGTGGATATTTTTGATTAGGGGCTTTCAAGTTATTTGCCATTGAATCAAGCCGAATTACCTGAAGACCCACCCACTTTGCATAATCACACCATTGTCCGAATTTTAAAATTTTATTTACCCTTTTACAGTTTAACCCCTGCAGTGTCAATATTTACTGTTAGCCTATAAAGTTTCATAAAATTTCACTTTAGCCCGTAAAAAAAAAACCATTACATCTTCACTTTTCTTGCCTTTATTTGCATTGCAGTAGCATCAGATTTATTTTATCGCTTATAGGAAATTTTAGTCTAGATTTAGCATAGTATAAAAAAAAAAAGAGAGAGAATGGTAGACCCAAATCTTTCACCTGCACAACCTGATTTCAATACCATAAACAATAGCTTAAGTGGATTAGAACTTAGGTTCAACAACATTGAACAAGTAGTTCCTGATATTAAAGAGCAACTTGATTGCAAGGATAACAATCTTGGGTCATCTAATAGGTTTGATAAGGGTAAAGAAGTCTTAGGATCTACATCTAAAAAACATCATAAGCGAGATTATATTCATAATCTTTTGTTTGAAGATGATAGTGACGGTAAAAGCAGTCATAGAAGCACCAGGAGTCATTCTAGGCATGAGTCATCTGACATTCCAAAAGGTGCCAAACACAATGTTCCTGAGTTTGATGGTAAGTTAGACCCCACTGTTTTCTTGGATTAGATAGATGCCTTAGAAGAATACTTTGATTGGTACGATATGGTAGACTCCTATCGTGTTCGTTTTGCTCGACTTAAATTAGTTGGTACTGCTAAGATCTTTTGTCAGTCCACAGAACGTAGATTTTGCCAACAGCATCGTCGTCCTCCTACTTGGGCAGAATTAAAAATGGACCTCACACAAAAATATGTCCCTCAGTCCTATAAGAAGCAACTCTATAGGCAATTGCCTAACCTTAGGCAGGGTTCTTCTAGTGTCTTTGAGTACCAATCTAAGTTTGGTAATCTTCACATTAGATGTGAAATTGAAGAGTCTATTGATGCCACAGTATCAATATTTATTAATGGACTTAGGTTTGACATCCAGCGTGTTGTTGAGTTGAGCTCCCCTGAAACTGTAGAAGATGCCTATAATAAAGCCTTAGAAGCTAAACTCCATGCAAAAACTTATAATAGGCAAACTTCCTCGGTGCATACTCCATCTCCTCAAATTAAGGCTTTTAATAGGAATAACTTTAATCAACAATCCTACACTCCTAGACCTTCTAGTTCGTCAACTCCTAGTTACCCCACATCTAGTGCATCCCATCCTAATCCTAGTTTCAATTCGAATAGGGAAAGATCAATGAGTGCTTAAAACCAATCCTTTAGTTCCCCAATTGTGTGTCACAATTGTCAAGGTAGAGGTTATATTGCTGCTCATTGTCCTAGTCATACTATGACCATAGGATATGACCCTAGTGAATCACTACATGAGGATCCAGAAGGAGAGGTCTTAGAACCATTAGAGGAGAGTGAAGATTTAGGATTAGGAGACATTCAGGAAGAGGAGTTTAATGAACAATTGTCAATCATGCATTGTATCTTGTCTACTCCAGTAGTTTCTGATTCTTGGAAGAGAACTAGTATTTTCCATACCTTAGTTCCCCTTAAGAATCAGTTATGCAAACTAGTGATAGATGAAGGTAGTACCTTAAATGTCATTTCTAAGGCTGCAATTGATAAGTTTAACCTCACTCTAAAGCCTCACCCTAATCCTTTTCAGGTAGCTTGGGTTAATAAAACAACCTTACATGTCACCCATAGATGTCTGGTTCCTCTTAAGTTGTGTTCTTACAAGGAAAACATTTATTGTGACGTGTTACCCATGGATGTAGCTCATATCCTCCTAGGTAGACCATGGCTTTATGACCATGATGTTATAAACTATAAGAAAGAAAATACCTATGTTTTTAATCATTGTGGTAAGTTTATTACCTTGAAACCAGCCAAACCTAATGACAATTGTAAGGTTTCAACTAGGGTTCAAAAGGATAAACAAACTCCAAAATCTAGATCCAATACTATAGAGCCTAAGAAACACAACTTGAATATTTTGGGTCCAACTCATTTTATGAAAGAAAGCCAAGAGACTTGTGTTGTGCACACTTTGGTTCTAAAAGAGCAATCAATGGAGTCTAGTTTAGACTTTTCCCCTAAGATAGGTGAGCTTTTAGAAGAGTTTAGTGATGTAGCCCCTGAGGACTAACCAAATGAGCTTCCACCTATGAGGGATATTCAACATGCCATTGACTTAGTTCCAGGTTCACAACTTCCTAACCTTCCACATTATAGCATGAACCCCACTGAGAGAGCTGAGTTAAATAGACAAATAGATGGTTTGTTAGAAAAAGGTCTCATTCGTCATAGTCTTAGTCCTTGTGCAGTTCCAGTGTTACTCACCCCTAAGAAAGATGGATCTTGGAGAACGTGTGTTAATAGTAGGGCCATCAACAAAATAACTATTAAGTATAGGTTTCCCATACCTAGACTTGAGGATATGTTAGATGAGTTAGCTGGTTCTAGTTGGTTCTCCAAGATAGACTTAAGGAATGGTTATCACCAGATTAGGATTAGACCAGGTGATGAGTGGAAAACCGCTTTTAAATCCCCTGATGGATTGTATGAGTGATTAGTTATGCCTTCTGGGTTGTCTAATTCTCCTAGTACTTTTATGAGAGTCATGACACATATGTTACGACCCTTTATAGGGAAGTTCCTTGTAGTTTATTTTGATGATATTCTCATATATAGTAAGAGTGAGGAAGATCATTTATACCATCTTAAGAAAATTTTCAGTACCCTTAGGAATGAGAAGATGTACATCAATCTTAAGAAATGTTCTTTTATGCAGTCTCAAGTCCTTTTCTTAGGATTCATAGTTTCTTCAGAGGGTATAAAAGCTGATCCTAATAAGATAAAAGCTATTACATCGTGGCCTACGCCTAGGACTTTGTCTGAAATTCGTAGTTTCCATGGATTAGCTTCTTTCTATAGGAGATTCATTAGAGAGTTTAGCACCATTATGGCACCCATCACTGATTGCATGCGAAAGGGTGAATTTCAATGGACCCCTGCAGCCACTAGAGCATTTGAGCTTGTTAAGCAACGTATGACTCAAGCCCCTGTTCTTAGAAATCCAGATTTTTTTAAAGTCTTTGAAGTAGCTTGTGATGCTTCAGGAATAGGTATAGGAGGAGTCTTGAGTCAAGAGGGTCACCCTATTGCTTTCTTTGGTGAGAAACTCAATGGGGCTAAACAAAGATATTCTACCTATGATAAAGACTTCTATGCTATTGTTAGATCTCTACAACATTGGCAGTATTATCTTTTGCCTAATGAATTTGTCTTTTACTCTGACCACCAGGCGTTGAAATATCTTCAATCCTAAAAGCGATTAAATAAGAGACATGTCAAGTGGTCTGAGTTCCTTCAAATGTTCACATTTGTCCTTAGACACAAGCCTGGAGAGGATAATAAGGTAGCTGATGCCCTTAGTAGAGTCATGTACACCCTTCAAACCATGCAAGTTGAAATTGTAGGATTTGATAGGATGAAGTCTGAGTATCCCTCTTGTCTTGATTTTGGCATCATTTATAAAGAACTCTTAGATAATAACCGTAGAGACCACGTAGTTTTTATCATTCATAATGGTTACCTTTTTAAGGGTTCTCATTTATGGATTCCTCGTACTTCTATGAGAGATTTTCTAGTTTGGGAAATGCATGCTGGAGGATTAGCTGGTCACTTAGGGAGAGATAAAACCATAGCCTTAGTTGAGGATAGGTTTTATTGGCCGTCATTAAAGAGAGATGTTGCTAGGATTGTATCTCAGTGTCGTACTTGTCAACTAGCTAAGGCTAGAAAACTTAATCAAGGGTTATACACTCCCCTCCCTGTTCCTTGCCTTCCTTGGAGAGATGTTAGTATTGATTTCCTTTTAGGACTACCTAAAACTGCGAGGAAGCATGATTCTATTTTTGTTGTGTTGATAGGTTTTCTAAAATGGCTCATTTTATCCCTTGTTCTAGGACTAGTGATGCTTCACATATAGCTCAACTATTCTTTAAGGAGATTGTTTGTCTCCATGGATTGCCTCTGTCTATTGTGTCTGATAGAGATGTTAAGTTTGTTAGCTACTTTTGGAAGACACTTTGGAAGCTGTTTGGTACCTCTCTTAAGTTCTCTTCAGCTTATCATCCTCAAATAGATGGCCAAACTGAAGTGGTTAATCGTAGCTTGGGGAACTTGCTTCGTTGTGTGGTAGGCGAGAAGTTAGGTAATTGGGATTTAGTGTTACCTATGGCTGAGTTTGCTTATAATAATGCTGTTCATAGGTCAACTGGTAAGAGTCCATTCATGATTGTTTATGGTATTGCACCCCACCGACCCATTGACCTTGTCCGCTTACCCTCTCACTACCCTTCTACAAAATTTGCTACTGATTTTGCCACCCATATGCATGATGTGCATGCTGAGGTAAGACAAAAGATTTCCTTGAGCAATGATAAATATAGGTCTGCTGCTAATCTGCATCGTAGAGAAAGGGTTTTTAAGGAAGGTGATTATGTCATGGTTCACCTTGATCATTCTCGCTTTCCTAAACAAGCTAACAAGAAATTACAAGCCCGTGCCCATGGTCCATTTAAAGTTAATCGTAGGCTTGGTTCTAATGCTTATTTACTTGATTTGCCTTCTGATTGGAGTATCAATCCAATTTTTAATGTGGCAGACTTGTTTCCTTACCGAGGACATTTCGAGCCTCCAGCTGTTTTTGATGTTTCTGTAGGTTCTCCTCCTGTTGTCGTACCTTGTTTGCCTCCGTTTGATCCTCCACCGGATGATGAGGTTGAACGAATTTTGGACGACCATTTTGTTACTTCTGCTACAGGTGGTTTTCGTCGTTTCCTTGTTCGTTGGAAGGGACGACCAGCTGACGATGATACTTGGCTTCCTGAGGATGAGCCCCGTCGCATCAACTCCCGTGTTTTGGATTTTTATTTGCAATCCCACTCGTCCGAAGACGAGTCTTTCTAAGTCGGGGGGAATTGATGTAGCATGGCTTATTTTATTATGAGGGTTAATATAGTCTTTTAGTATTTAATTAATTAGGGTTTTATTTAAATTGGGAAATTATCAGTTTAGGGATTTTGACTCAAATTAGGGATCTTGACTTTTCCTAATTTGATTCAAACCTAAATTGTTAGTTTAGGGATTTTGACTTAAATAGGATTTTGACTTTCCTATTTTCCAATATCTCTTGATTAGTATAAATATAGGGTTTCATTATTTTGTTAGACAACTATTATTCAGACATTATTATTTGAAATATCAAAGAAGTATTCAGATTGATTGTGTGTGGGTGTGAGTTATCGTTAAGTGTTTTGAGTTTAGTTTGTTCTTGTACGGGTTCCCCGTCAACATCGGCACAAAGGCAAAAAAAGAACTTGCTGTAAATGGAAAATAAATCGTTATATAATGTATTAAAACTAAATCACTTCATCGATTTCATCCAATAGCTAGCATATAATTTTGAAATTGACAAGTTAAATTGTTGAAACAATATTACATAGAAAAAACCAATAAATAGAACTTTTTTATTTTATTATATTTTAATCATTCTTTCATAAAGCTTCAATAGAAAAATGTAGAAATTTCACGTCTTAACTTTCCAAAATTTACAAACAAACATTTCAGCTAGAGGAAAGAATTCCCATTTGAAACGAATTTAACCACAGTCACTTTACCTTAAATATTAAAAAAAATGAAATTAAGCCTTAGAAGGACTCTGATAAATTAAGCCTAACACATAATATACAGCAAGTTGAGTTCAATTTGATTTCTTTAGAAATCAAACCAAAAAAAAAAACGAAACTATCAAGCTCTCTAATTTTCTATCTTTTCCTTAATTTCCCGAACACATGAGAAATTAATCCCAAAAAATAAAAACCCAAATCCAGTGTTGAGGAATTAAAGAAGATAATAGGATGGAATTAAAATGTATTACATAATTACAGTTGAAATCAAACTTTACTTGTAGAGAGAGGAAAAATGATCTGCAAATATTTGGTTAACTTGAGAACCTCCGATGACGAAACGCAAAAATTTGTACAAATTAAGCACAACCGAAGTTAAAACACCACAACCTTCCCAAATTATTTAGCTAACAACCAGGGCATAACCAAATTAGAAATGAAAAATAAAATCCTAGAAATTGTTTTACTAAAACCAATTAAAAAATTATTCAGTTCACATGCTCAACAACAATGGATCTAAAATAAAAAAAGAAAATTGTGATTTAGATTGCGAAAAAATGACTGACCCGAGAGCTCTATGGGCATAGATCGAGACTTCTTGAGAGCCAAACATTTACATATTTCACTTTTGAAATCGTTAGAGCACAGTTAGAGTCAAAGATTGGGGAACGTGAAGATGAAGATAAGGAGGATAATGAAATGATGATGGAGATGGAGAGATCAGTTGATGATGACGATGAGAGGGATGAGAACGATGAGGGTAATGAGAAGGATGAGAGCATGAGTTTGAGCGGCTAAGATAAGAGGGAAAATGCTGGAGAGCGTAGATCAAGGAGTGGGCATGTAGGGTTTGTTGCTAATATCAACCTAAACGACGTCGTTTTGGCATTATTGGTTTTTGAAGCACCATTTGGTTTAAATTAATTTTTAAAATAAATTATAGTAATATTTACTTAAGCACAAATATTATATTATTTCAAAATAAAATTTATTTGAGATTCTTAATTCCTTAATTTTTATCAAAAAAATTTAAATAATGTGATTTTTCACTTTGAAATTATAAAATAATCTTATTTATTTCGTACAATTTCCACGTTCAAAATTTTACTTTTCTATAATTTAATATCTAATTTTTTTTTTCATATATACAGTAATATTATCTTTTATTTAAGGATTTTAAAATTTTTAATTTTAATTGCAACATCAAATTATATTATTTAATCAATATTTTGACATTTATGACTTCTTTATTTTATTAAAATTCAAAATATTATATTCACATACTTGAAAAGAAAAAATGAGACGATGGGGGGAAATAAAAAAATAGAGGGAAATGTGAGAGGGAAAAGGGAAAGATTACATATTTATATATTTGTCACACTTTTATAAATATGTGATAAATATGTGATTAAATGAAAGCAAAAAGTGACAAATAAGATGAATAGGCAGGTTTGACTTCTATACCCATGTTATATATCTCACTTTTTTAAAAAACCGCCAAATAAAAAAATTGTAAAATGACAAATATGCAAAAAATTCTTGTAGTGTTTATTTAGTTTTAGCTTTTTTATTTAGTTTATATCCTTTTTTCTAGGCAAAGTGGCTGGTAGAATCTGCGTTGGTTCCATTGAGGCTTTTCCAAGAGCGATGTGAGGTAAGATTAAGTTTGAATTAATAATAAGTGCTTTTAAAGAAAAGAGTGATTGCTTTTCCACTAATTTCCTAGACCCACTGCACCAAACATAGCTTAAATCTGCAAGTCAACCACACGCATCTCTCCATCACAAAATTGTTATTGAAACCCTAATTTATTTATAGATTGTGCTTGCCTGTATTTCTATTTGATTCTTATACTTTTGTTACTCTAATACTCCTTTTTCTTTCTCTTTTTCCTGGCTGCTGGAGCTCATCATGTCGAAACCGAAGAGAATGCGATCGCAAGAGATCTCGGGCTTGCAAACAACAATGTGAAAGGTTCTCTTCACCTTCTTCTCTGTTGGCCTCTTTCTTCCTCCGTAACTACGATGCCGTTTTTAATTTCGGTTTTCTTTTCTTGATATGTGTTTAGGGATGCCAAGGTCTTGGAAGATAATGCCGCTGAGAAGGTGCCTTTGCTGGAGACTTTTCCAGGGGTAAAACTTAAATAGAAATAAGAATAAAAGTTCCTTTTAATTTTACTTATCTAACTTTTGCTCTTTATTTGGTTAATTTATACTTTCTTTTATAAGTTCTTTTTAATAAAATTAAGCTTATGGTCAGATGAATTTGATTGATAGTTTGAAAGATTTTATAGTCTTGGCCATTGTGGGGGCTTTTCATCTATGAGCGATATGATGTCGTTAAATGTCCATAATTCTTCTATTAGCAATTACTTTAGAATTGAAAGCTAGGTAAGTTATTGTTTTTTATAGAAGATTGGTTTTGTTAGTCATTTATTTCATAATTCTGCATAAATATTGTAAAGCATTTTAGTGGCTGTCTACAATTTATAAGTTTAATTGTTATTGGATTACTGGATGTCGATCTGAGTAATTGAGAAAGAGAATGAAAATTACAAAAGGAATTGTGCGAGCTTTGCCCTAGTTAAAGTACTTTTTTTTTATATTTAATTTATTCTCTTCACCTTTATGACTTCTGTGGCAGTGTTATAAATCATTGATAAAACTAAGTTCTACTGTTAGTTTTTTTTTCATTTTTTTTAATTGAATAGAGTTTACATATAATTTTATCAACTTTTCTTTTTCATTGCTTGATAAGGCTCTAATTGTTTCTAGCATCTGCTGTTCTTTAAATTTTGATTCTTTTATGTCAACTTCACTCTTACGTAATAGTGTTTTAATTTCGATATTCTATTCATGTGTCTTGGGTGTCATTAATTTAACAATAAATTGAATTGAATATGTATTCTTGATCATGATTATTAGGATCTGAATAATTATGTCTTGAGACAATTATATTAGGTTTTATGATTATAATACAATATGAGGCTGCCTTAACAAATAAATTGAAGGCAGTTGACTATGAGGCTGCTTTCATTATCATATGTTTGGAATTTATTTTGCTACAAAATTGCTCCTTATTTTATTTTATATTCATTCTTAGTATGAAAACCAATACTAAAGATTTTAAACAAAAGTTTTCCATTTGTTTTGTTGTACTTTTATAGGTCAATATGGTGGTTAAATTAGTGCTTATTTTTTAAACTAACTAGTACTGATCTTCCTTTGACTTGAAGGCCACGAAGATTACAGCAGGTTGAGGCCACTTAGTTACCACTGGTGCAGACTTCAAGGTCGGGAAGATTATAGCAATGGTATTTAAATTACTTTGCTTGAGTATTGTTTTCTAGCAGTAGTCTTATCTCAACAAAACCCTTTATGACCTGAATAACTTTTCTTTTTGGGTTTTCCTTTATTTTCTCTTTTTGCATTTTTCTTTTGTGGACCAGTTTTGACATCATTTTCCACTAATTTTCAGATAGTATTCACACCATGCGAAGCAATAAGTGATTGCTATGCTTCAACTTATCATGCCCAAAGCCTTAATCTTTACCAGGTCAAGTCGATCATCAAGCAGAGTTCTAATATAATTCCTTTGTGAAGCTAGTATATAAACACGAGGCTACATGTCAAGAACATGAAACACAAATTTGATTTCTTTTTTTTGACATCAGAATGAGACAGCTAAAAAAATTTGCCGATAATTAGCTCACACAAGATATACAAAATATTCATATGGATACAAGATTAACACAATATATTCTTTCTCATAATTAGAGTTTAGTTCAAAGTCACCGCCTGTACTCATCTCCACAGACACCAATCACTTTGAGCAAATCCTTTCCCCTTTTTGTAACTTCTTGTAATATTTTGCTGTCTCATGCTTCCCAAATTCTTGGATTTAAGTTTCAGTATTACCAGCGTATGGAAGTAAACAGCCCTGTACCACATGGGCTTTTTGTTTATTTGTGCAACTTTCCTGTTGATTGGTAATTTAATTAAGTAATGACTGTTCTTTGTAGAATGCTTGTGAGAATACTACTTTAAGAAATCTTTTCTTTTCTTTTTTGGTTTGTGTATGAAACTTAAGAGTAGGAGGATTCGTGTGTGAGATCTTTTTCTTTTAATGATGAGAGTTTCATGCAATCGAAGCCAATCCGATGTTAAATATCTTGCCTTATTTCTTGATAATGCTTCTTATTTTGAATATTTGAATTAGTTGTACTACCTAATTTTATCTATATCAAATACTTGTAGAACCTGAATTTGTGACACTGAATTTTTGAATGGTGTTATATTAATGTGAATATTATATAAAAATAAATGGTGTTATTAATGTGAATATTATTGTTTGAGTGGATTTGATTCTTGAATTGAAACTCAGTGGATGGCTGATCCTCTTCGCTGGCTAAGCTGATATCTTCTTTGGACATTTTTTATTTTCTATTTTTACTATTGAGTGGAAGACTGGGTAAAGAAGATGCGTCTGATCGTGGTATTATAGTCAGAGCTTTAGAAGACATAATTACAAATATGTCCCTTACTTCTGATAGTGTGGAAGTCTCTTATTTGCAGGTATCAAACTCTTATGTTGCACAAAAATTCACTTGTTTTTCAGGGCTCGTGTTACTTTTTGGTTCTTTTTGTTGCTTAAATGCTATGTCACCTTTGGTAGACATGGTTGTGAGTTGTTGCTTGAGCAAAAGTCACTAGATATGATCTGTTTCTTCAATAGAAATGTTTATTTTCCGAGTCATTTAGGGAAGTCTGAACATGGATACATCTCAGGATGCACTAGAAAAGGTTGTTAAGTTTATAGCATTTGTGAAATATTTTGGAGTGGATGCCAAAGTTGTTATAAGTTCTGGTCTAATCATCTGATATTTTATGAGGATCGTTTTCATTTCATGGGGTTTTTTAACCAAACTTAATGCTTACTCTTGGAGTTAAGTTGTCATCTCATTCGTGTGCAATGAAATTTACTGTTGTCATTGTTCTCTGATGGATTATGACTCTCACTATTATTTCATATTTTTTTTTTTCAGTTGTACATGGAATCTATACAAGATTTGCTTGCTCCAAAAAAGATTAATATCCCAATTAATTAGGACAAGACTGGAGAAGTTAATTAGGACAAGACTGGAGAAGTTTCATTGCCTGGTGCAACAATAATTAAAGTTCAAGATCTGGATCATTTCTTAGAATTACTGCAAATTGGTGAAGCAAATCGTCATGCAGCTAACACAGAGTTAAATACTGAATCTTCACGCAGTCATGCAATTCTAATCGTGAGCATCTATAATAAAGTTTTTATTTTATTTTATTTTATTATTCAGTCTTAATTACAAAATAAATCTGAACTACTTAAATAGCTGAATTTTATTTGGTTTACAGGTTTATATTTGAAGATCCATTCATGAAAAAGTAGATGAAAATACTTCTCAAAGGAATGGTGCAAAAACTATACCTGGTAGTGGCACACCAATTATTAGAAAAAGCAAGTTGCTGATTGTAGATCTCGCTGGTTCAAAGAGGCTAGACAAATCTGGTATATATGCTTTTAAATAATTCATATTTGTCCTCAAACTTGTTGCAATTCTAGAGATGCCAAGTGGGTCTAACATAATTTATTATTTTTTAAAGTTTAATATGAATATAAAATTATGTTTTATATTTTTGATTGTGCTATATATTTTTGTTTTATGTTATGTTCAATTTATTAAAATTTTATATCATTTTATTTATGTGCCCAGTTTGACATTCCTAGGCAATTCCACCATTCTTTCTGGTTTCTTTTTGTATGTGTGTGTGTGGTTTTTTTTTTTTTTGTTTTTTTATAAGCACAAGATGGAAAATTACTTATTTAGGCTTCAAGAACCTCTCTGATTATTTCTCTTTGTTCCAGGCAGTGAAGGTGCCTTGCTTGAAGAGGCTAAGTTCATTAATCTTTCTCTTACTTCCCTTGGCAAATTTATAAATGCTTTGGCTGAGAACAGTCCACATATACCAACAAGGGATTCTAAATTGACAAGATTGCTTCGCGACTCTTTTGGAGGTCATCCCAAAATTCCTTATATGTTTCTCTTTCTGTAATGAATTATTATCAAAGTAGGGAGAGATTTGTGGATAAATATCTACTTGATCTAACATTTTGATTTTTTTGCACCATAATTTGTTCTAGTACTTTGCTATCTTGAGTTATAGTATTGGTTCTATATTGTAATTAGTAGAATGGTTAAAGCCTGCAGTAGTTTTTAGTAAGTACATATTACTGCTTAGATATATTCTTTGGTTGTCTAGAAAGACTTTTTTCAAATCATATATTAATTGAACTTTTGGCATTGTGGAGTAACATTTGTGCTAATCTTATTATAAACTTATATTTTCTAGATTAAACCTTCCATATTTTTTATTATCTGTATGTCACACATTTTGCGGTATTCTTGTAAACCTCTGTTTTCCTTATCCTATCTTAATAAAATTCATTGCTAATCAAATAATTCAATTTATTTGTTATTTGTATACGAATATATTCTTGTCGATGCAATGAATTGCTTGAAAACGAAAACAGGCTCCAAAAAGTTTTGGTTATAGATGTATTGAATTGCTTGAAAACGAAAACAGGTTCCAAAAAATTTTTGTTAAAAAAGATTCTGCATTTTTTATGGCGGGTCATGTAACCGCCGTAAATAGAAACAACAACCTTTTATGGCGGGCTGACAAACCGCCATAAATAAGTTAGACCACACCACAATAATCTTTTACGGTGGGTTGACCAACCGCCGTAAATAAATTAGACCACACCACAACCATTTACGACGAGCGTCGTGACCACAGTTAAAGACCTTTTACGGCGGGCTGAGAAATCGCTGCAAATAAATTAGACCACACCGCAACCATTTACGGCGGGCGTCGTGACCGCGGTTAAGGACTTTTTACGGCGGGCTGATAAACCGCTGTAAATAAATTAGACCACACCACAACCATTTACGGCAGGAGTCGTGACTGCGGTTAAAGACCTTTTACGGAGGGCTAAAATCGCTGTAAAAAGTCAAACTGCTTTTTACGGTGCCACTTTATACGGTGGGCTAAAACCACTGTTGAACCGCCGTAAAAGACCTTTTACCGCGATTTTGGCCCGCCGTAAAAGGTCTATTTTCTTGTAGTGAAAGTAATTGCCTAAATCACAACAATTAATATTATAAGATTTTGGATGGAAACAGAGTTACTATTGGAAAAAATTTAGCTTGGCTGATGACGGAAAATCCATTGTTGCTTGATAAATTTCCTTTGATTGCGGAAGAATCTATTCATCTATGGAAGGAAATTCTGTGAGATCAAGACCTGGAGAGGAAATGTTTGACTTGGATGTATCCTTGTAAGGAAAAAGGTCCTCATTAAAGACTACATGTCGAGAGATAAAAACCCTCTTTATTTCTGGTTCCAATCATCTATAACCCTTATGTAAAGGACTATATCCAATGAAAACACATGGATAAGTTCTTTTAACAAATTTGGAATTGTTTTGATGTCTTGAAGAGGGAAAACACTGATGACCAAGAACGTGTAAGCCGTTATAATATGGAGATCGATTATATAACCTCTGATAACGACATTCATTTGCAAGAATAGAGGAAGGCAATAGACTGACAAGATAAATAGCTGTAAGGAAAACATCAACCCATAAGTACAGAGGTCAATTTGCATGAAAAATCATTGTCAGTCCCATTTCAACAATATGGTGTTTTTTCTACTCAGCTATATCGTTTTTTCTAGAGTTCCTAGACAAGAGATGATCATTTTAATTCCACATGTGACAATATGATTATGGAAGGAATTAGAATTGAACTCACCTCCATCATCACTCTGGAAAATTTTTATACGTCTATCGAATTGATTTTCAACCAACTTTTCAAAATTTTTAAAGCATTCAAAGAAATCAAATTTCATCTTTAAAGGATATAGCCAAGTAAATCAGGAATAATCATCAATAAAAATTGCATAGAACCAAAATCTCTTATTTGAATTTATATGAGCAGGACCCCAAAGATCACAATGAATTTTATCTAGAGGAGACTTTGAAATTTCATTTATGGAAGTGAATGGTTGCTTACAACTCTTCCCCATTTGACAACTAAAACAAATTATAGGTTTAGCAACACTACAAAAAAATTTGTTATTTACCACATTATTTTTATCACGGATTTTATATTAACGTGGTTAAAAAGAATTATTTACTACTTAAATGATTTGTACGTTGTTCAAACTTCATTCAACTACTTGCTTAAAATTAAAGTGGTAAAAGTTAATATATTTACCGCATATAATTCTAATGCAGTTGATATTTATTATATCTACAACATGCTTTCATTGTATGTGGTTAACATAAATAAAAGACCACGTTCAATTTTATGTGGTGTTTTAGTTTATTTATCACGTATATTTACTAGTGGTAAAAAATAACTAATTCACATGAAAGTGGTCAAAGTTCATATATTTACCATGTGTAATGCTAATGTAGTTAATGTATATATTATTTACAATGTCTTTTAATTGGCACGTGGTTGATTTAAATAAAATACCACATCATTTACATGTAGTAGTTTATTTTATTTAACCACATATATTACTAGTGTTAAAATGTGATTTTAGGGAATTTTCTATTTAATTTTCATCTTTGGCGCTTAATAATTTTAGAAATATAAAAGATTGTTTTCTTTATCAAATTTATTTCTCAATGCTTTTTCTCTCTTTCATAATCTCTTCACTTTTACGGTTTGTCAAAAGTCTCATGAAGCTTAGGAACTCTTCAATTTTCCAGTAATAAAAAGGTGAGGAATAATAAATCTAACTTTTGCTTTAATATTTGATGCTATAAATACACTCACATATCTTCTTCTTCTTCTTCTTCATCTTTTTCCTCTTTTTTGCCCAGATTCAAGTTAGATCAACATATCCCAAGCTTCATATTATTGTAAAGAGAGCAAAAAGGAAGAAAGTTAAGAAGTTATTGATATTTGTAAATATTTTATTATTTAAAATTTTTTAATGTTAATTTAATTATAATTAGTATTTAATCTCTTCTTCATATATCATTCTCATGTTAATTTTTTGTTTTATTTTGTGGGGAGACTAGCCATTAAATTTTTCCAAGAAGGTGTTCTTGAGTTAAAACTTTTATTTAAATTAAAAAGTATTTTAATAAATATCCTCTTGATTATTCTTTAAAATTTTGGAAATATTAGATAATTTAAAATTAAGTTATCCAAATATTTAATTTTAAATTATATAATCAATTATTTTTTTAAAAAAATAAATACACATAAACCACGTGCACGTATAAGTGGTGGATGAAGATAATTCTACCATGTATTAATGCATGTGGTGAATAGAATAAATTAATAACTTAATTTTTTCTTATGTACCACTTACTTTTGTAAGTGGTTGAAAATAAAGACTTTGAACCACTCCTTGATTGACCACATATAAAAGACAAGTTGTAAATATAATTCTACCACATGACTTTCATGTGGTTGAAGCTATAATTTGTTGTAGTGCAATCCAATGAGTAACATCAATGAATCTTCTTTCTTTCAATAAGCAAAGTATCTTGGAATTAGGATGTCCAAGCTGTTCATGCCAGATTTGAGAAGAAGCACCTCCCTTCGTTGTTGTATTAAAAGCTGCTTGAAAACTTCCATCTAAAGCATAGAGTGGACCTCTTTAATGCCCTCTCACTATCACCTTTTGGCTTTGATCCTTAATCATAAAATTAGAAGCAGTAAATTAAAAAGAGCAAGAATTATCTTTAGCGAACTTTCCAACAGATAATAATTTCTTTTTCATTTCGGGGGCCATTAAGATATCTTTTAAATTTAATGTTGCATCTTTAGTTTTCATATGAACATCTCCAGTGTGAGATATGGGTAATGCATTTCCATTTTTGACAAAAATTGTATCCGTACCATTATATTTTCGAAGCCGAGAGAAATTACCTACATCATTTGTCATGTGAAAGGTGGCTCTTGAGCCAACATAGAACGATAAATCATGATCATCCAATGATAATGTAGCGAGAACTTGAGGAATGTCTTTGGACTGATAAGAATGATCAAACCTGTACCAATAATCTATTGCAAGATGATTAGCTCTTCCATAAATTTGACAAGAAATTTTACTTTCAATACTAGCTGAGTATTGTTGTTGTTGTCCGGAAAAATTTCCTTCTTTGCCTTGTCCGAAATTGTGTGATTGAAGCATGTAATTTTAGCCTGCCTATGCTCATTGTTGGTATTAAAGCATCCTACAAGAGTAAAACCTTTGCCTCTTGAATTAAATCATCCACCATGATTTCGTCGACCATGACCACGTTGTTCGAAGAAGGCTTATGCATATTCCAAAGCATATTTCTCTTCATCCTTTTGAGCCTTTAATGATTGCTCATATACCTGTAAAGCAAGAATAAACTGATTAAAACATGGATACGGAGGCTTAGCCAACATTGCCAATCTGAAATCATTACATTGTGGTCCTAATCCGCGTGACAATTTGAAGACTTTGTCAATATCAGATATTGGTTTTCGAATGGCAGCAAAACTACCACACACATATTTGAAATCTTTCAAATATTTTTTTACAGATTGTGATCCCTTCTTGAGAGTTCCAAGTATTACAAGAAGCAAATTCTCTTAAAGTGTTGTCCAGATTTGATAGGTTATTTCTCCTCTAAAAACTATGCTTAAGCCTCTTCAATCATGGTGCCAAGAAGCCAAGAGGTCAAAAGACCATCGTTGTTCAGCCATGTTTCGAAGATTGGATTAGCAACTTTTTCTCCCGTTTTATCTTCTATTTCCTCAACAGGTTGATCATCATCTGTGGGATGATGAAGGACTCTAAGGCTACGGACAAGAGGAAGGACTTGAGAACGCCACAATAAATAATTATCTGAATTGAGTTTGATAGAAACTAGGCTAGAAAATTGGTGAAACGATTGAATGTTTAGCATAGGTTCTTGTCTTGGTTTTTCAGATGAGGAGGATGATTTGGTAGCTAATGACATGGTTATGCAGCTTACGGTTTTAGACTCTGATACCATGAAAAAATATTTTGAACAAAGAATTGCTAAGGAACCACACTATTTTCATTTACTTGTCAAGTATTTCATACAAAATGACAAAATGTGCAAGCATATAAATAAGAGAAAAATCAATGACTGAATCAACATTAATTAGGAAGAAATTATGCAAAAATTTTGTTGCACGATTCCCGGAGTAATGGTATAATTCTCTGTTGTGATTATGCTAATTGAATACAATATTTGCTATAGTAATGACTTGATATCTGCTGAGTAATGACTTGATTTTATTTCCTTTGCACATTTTTCTCTCAACGTCTATTTTGTTTCTGTTATTTGAAGACTTGGAGAAGAAATTAACTGAGGAAAGGCAAAGAATTGACGCACTAGCTAGGCCATGTGAGGAACGTTTTTTGATAATTAGTCATTTGTAAATTTGTATATGGTCTTTGTTTGGATTTCTAGTTTGTATTTCTCTCTTGTTTCTTCCTAACATATGTTGTCCTGCTTTGGATTTTCTTCTATATCTAGCAATCCTCAAAGGCCTACGAATCTTGATTAAGGGGAAATAAAAAACTTTGCTTGAATTTTACTTTTCATCATTATACACTTTTTATGACAATTTCTTTCTTCGTGACTTAGAAAACAATACACATTTATTGTTGGAGTTTTGGCTCTTTAGCCATTTGTATGTGTGTGCAAGGATTCCACATGGAGTGGGAGTCATTGTGTTGGAGAAGCTTGAGCTTATAAATTAAAGCCAAGTCTTCTCATTTATGTGTCTCATTAAAATTCTCCTTCACCCCCCAATATTTGTAAGGTCCAATATAAGACCTCATAGTTCACGGGCCTTTTCATTAGGGACCTTAAAGTTTGTAACATTTGTTTTTCCCTTTTGATTTTGGGTATTTGTAGTATTACCAAATTGTTTGGATAATTACGATTTGACTCAACTATTTGGGTAATTGTAGTTTGGCCCAATAGTTGTGGTATTTGTATTATGACCCAAAAGTTTGTAATTCTCTTTGAAGATAGTGAAAGGTTTCTTCAGCGGCGCCGAAGACGTAGGTAACAATACCAAATCTCGTTAAATCTTTGTGTTCTTTCTATTTCTGTATTGTTGGTTAATTCGTTACCTCTTTAGTTACTATTATATTAAATTATCCGGCATAGTTTGTGGTTATGCAATTGGTTGTTTTGATGGTATCGCTTCCGTATTGCGCAACAATTAGTATTAGAGCCTAAGGTTTTGGGTAGTGAGTGACCATTTCATTGAAGCACTTACTACTATTTTAGGCTGTTAAGTTTGGATTGCTAATTATTGAATATAATAGTTTGTTGGAGCTTGGTTATTTGTGATTTGTGTATAAAGCTTATTTGTGAGAGGTAGTGAAGGCATAATCATTAACTATACCAGATAAGACATGACTGTGACAAATGCGAAAATAGATGCATTGACAATGAGAGGTCGTAGTCAAAGTAGGAAACCAAGAAAAAGGAGAAAATCTTAGTCCAGGTTAGATTAGAAAAAGATGAGTTTGCTTTTTGTTGTGAAAAAGGGCATTGGAAGAAAGATTATCCGAAGTTGAAAAAGAAATATAAGGGTAAGGCTGTTTCTGATGCATATGTTGTTGAGCGTGAGGATGATAATGATTCATATATATGTCTAGTTGGTCACCCATCCACTTCTGGTTTTGATGAGTGGATTATGGATTGGGATTGTACTTATCATATGTGTCCACATAGAGAATGGTTCTTTCAGTTTGAAGAGCTTGATGGTGGAATTGTGTACATGGGCAATGATGATATTTACCATATTGCTGGGATAGGTTCGATCTGATTGAGGAATCATGATGGACTAACTAGAGTTCTAACAGATGTTCGGTATGTACCGAAGTTGAAGAAGAATCTCATCTCTTTGAGAGCCTTGGAATCTAAAGGTTGTGCGGTATCTATTCGAGATGGTATTCTGAGGGTCACTTCAGGTGCTCTTGTGGTATTGAAAGGCACTAAGAGGAACAACTTATATTATTATAATGGTAATACGGTTACTGGATTAGCAACTATGGTTTCTGATAATGATACAAATTCAAAGATCACTAGACTGTGGCATATGCGATTGGGACATGCAGGTGAGAAAGCCTTATTCACTTTGATGAAACGAGGCTTACTGAAAGATGCAAAGCTGTGCAAGTTGGATTTTTGTGAGTATTATGTTCTGGGAAAGCAGAAGAGAGTGAAATTTGGCATCGCTATTCATAATACTAAGGGTGTTCTTGATTATGTTCTCTCAAATGTGTGGGGACCTACCAAAACTGCATCTATGGGAGGTAGACACTACTTTGTTACTTTTGTTGATGACATTTCCAGAAGAACTTGGGTGTACTATTTGAAATCAAAAGATGATGTACTTAGTGCTTTCCTTAAATGGAAAAAGATTATTGAGACACAAACTGGCAAGAAGATCAAGCATCTTAGGACAGATAATGGTGGTGAGTATTACAGTGATCAATTTTGAAATTATGTCAAGATGAAGATATTGTACGTCATTTTACTATTAGAGGTACACCACAGCAGAATGGGGCGGCAGAACGCATGAACCGGACATTTTTAGAGAAAGTTTGGTGTATGTTGTCTAATGCTGGGTTAGGCAAGGAATTTTGGGTTGAGGCTGTGACTTATGCATGTCATCTTATTAATTGTCTACCTTCAACTGCTATTGATGATAAAATTCTATTAGAGGTATGGTCTGGACAACCTGTTTCTGGTTATGATTGTTTACGTGTTTTTTATTCCATTGCATATTATCATGTGAAAGAATCTAAGTTGGATCCTAGAACCAAGAAAGCGATTTTCTTGGGATTTGCTTCAAGAGTAAAAGGATGTCGTCTTTGGTGTCCTAGTTCGAGAAAGATTGTATCCAGCCAAGATGTGACATTTGATGAGTCTTCAATGTTAAAGAAATCAGAAAACCAGACAAAGGTGAATGGTACTCCACAACAGCTGGAGCATGCTCAACAGCTGGTGGAGTTTGAAACAACAACATTGAACCCAGGTAGATCTATTGAGACAGATGATGGTACTCTTGTGACAGAGGAGGATTTGGGAGATGATGGAGAGGGTTCTACTCAGGAACCTCAACAGCGGTATGAATCTATTATAGTTAATAGGCTAAGACGTGACATTCACAAACCTGCTCGATTTGCTGATATGGTGGCCTACAAACTTCTAATTTTAGATGATGATATTCCTTCCACTTATAAAAAGGCAGTCAGATGTTCTGAAGTTGATTAGTGGAAGACAACTATGAGGGAAGAGATGCAACCTCTTTAGAATAATAAAACTTGGGAGCTAGCTCAACTACCGAAGGGTAAAAAGGTAATTGGGTGCAAACAGGTATATACAATGAAAGATGGATTTCTTGACAAGAATGACGTCCGCTACAAGGCAAGGTTGGTGGCTAAAGGCTACGCTCAGAGGGAAGGAATTGACTATAATAAGGTATTTTCTCCAGTTGTGAAACATTCTTCCATTAGAATTTTGTTGGCCTTGGTAGCTTAGATGAATATGGAACTAGTCCAACTTGATGTAAAAATTACATTTTTACATGGTGACTTGGAAGAGGAAATCTATGTGACTCAACTACAGGGATTCAAAGTTGCTAGTAAGAAAGATTTGGTGTGCAAACTGAAAGATTGCTTTATGGTTTGAAGCAATCTCTGAGGCAGTGGTACAAGCGATTTGATCGGTTTTTGATGGGTCAGAACTACACAAGAAGCAAATTTGATAATTGTGTATTTTCAGAGTCTACGTGATGGTTCTTTCATTTATCTACTCTTGTATGTTGATGATATTTTGATAGCTTCGACGAATGTCGAAGAAAATGAAAAGTTGAAGACTCAGTTGCATTGAGAGTTTGAGATGAAAGATTTGGGTGAAGCTAAGAAGATACTAGGTATGAAGATTAGCACAGATAGAGGGAGAGGCAAGATTTGTTTGATGCAGAAGTAGTATCTGAAGAAGGTGTTACAGTAGTTTGGCATTACAGAGCAGTCAAAACCTATAAGTACCCCACTTGCTCCTTATATGAAACTCAGTGCATCTTTATCTCCTAGTACAAATAAGGAATGAGAGTATATGTCTCGAGTTCCATATGCTAATGTAGTTGGTAGCCTAATGTATGCTATGATGTGTATAAGACCCGACATTTCACATGCAATTGGAGTGGTGAGCAAGTATATGCATGATCCTTATAAAGGACATTGACAAATAGTGAAATGGATTCTACTGTATTTCCTGTAAATCGTAGATGTTGGCTTAGTCTTTGAGAGGGATGATACGTGTGATCAGTATGCTCTTAGTTATGCTGATTCAGATTATGCCAGTGATTTGGATAAACGTCGGTTGACAACCGGTTATGTGTTTACTCTTGCAAGAGCACCAATGAGTTGGAAGTTTACTTTATAGTCTACGGTGGCTTTGTCTACTACAGAGGTAGAGTATATGGGAATGATAGAGGCTATGAAGGAAGCTATTTGGTTATAAGGATTACTGAATGAATTGGGAATTGGGCAAAAGAAGATCACTCTATATTCTGACAATCAGAGTGCTATCCACTTGACGAAAAATCCAATGTTCTATGTTTGTATGAAGTATATTGATGTTCGGTATCATTTTGTGCGGGAGATTATTGATGAAGGGAGAATCTTACTTTAGAAGATTGCGACTGCCAAAAATCCTGCAGATATGTTGACTAAGGTTATGATAGTGATCAAGTTCAGTCATTGTTTGGACTTGATCAATATTATGTGAGTTTGACCGCGCCATTGAGCACATATGGAGGCGTTGTGGCTGTGATAGAGAATATGGGAAAAAGAAGAGTCTTATGTGTTGACCCAGGTATGACAACCCAAGAGGGGGGGTGAATTGAGTTTTATTTATCAAAACGAATTTATAAAACTTTTCTTGAAAGATAAAAATTATTTCACTTTTTCTTTTGAGAATAGAAGTGAAGAAGATGAAAATAGAAGTTATCTAAGATGCAATCAAGAGAATAGCAATAATAAATAATCTCAAGTGCAAGTAAATGTAAAGAGTATAGGGATAGAGAGAGTGCAAACTCAATTTACGTGGTTCGGCAAACCTTGCCTACGTCCACGGGCTCCTAGCTCCTCCACAAGCTAGGCTTTCCACTAAGTTGTAGAATACTTTACAACTTGCTTGATGAACAACTTCACCACGACTTTTTTCCTTCAACTCTTGATAACACCACACCAAGAGTTCTTCTTGATGAACAACCTCACCAAGGAAAGAGTTCTCTCAAGGATATCTTTTATCCTTTACAAGAAGATCTCACTCTCACACAATATAAGAACAAAGAAAAGTTTTTACAACAAAAGTACAACTCTCTTCAAAGAGTAGATAAAGAATATAAAAGCTCTATAAACTTGATATTTCTCTTGGCTTTTTTGCTTGATAAAATGCTTCTCTTGCACTTGTTGAATGCATGGGAGAATGGCTCCTTTTATAGGCAAATGAGATGAACTTAATCAAGTGAAGACACCATCTCCAAATTTTCTGCCCACCATAAAAACCGTAATCTTGTCTGCCATTTTTGTCAATGTTCCGTTTGAAATTTGAAAATCTGTAAAACATAAAAGATCTGCACATTTGAATAAGCTTTCCAACGCATCAAGAATCAAGTCATTTGGATATCTGTAGCTCAAGATATGGGCAAAACACCATTCGGTGCTCATGTGACTTGATTTTTCCTCCATGTGTCTGCACTGACTTGAATGATAATTCTGTCAGCCTTCCATTTGAAAATTTGAATTTCTTCAAACATAAAGATCTTGCATATTGAATAGATTTCCAAAACATTAAGATCAAAGCAATTGGATATCTCTATCTTAAGAATGGCCAAAACACCATTCGGTGCTTATGTGAGTTGATTTTTCTTCTCTGTGTTCAGTCCACCGAATTGCATGTCATTAGGTCGTCTATCCATTTAAGATTTGAATTTCTTCAAAACCATATGAATGTGCCCCATTAAGTCATCTTTCTAATGCATAAGAATCAAGTCATTTTGATTTTTCTAGCTCAGATATGTCCAAAAGTAGTATTCGGTCTCATGTCAGCTGCTTCCATTTGTCTTTCAACTTGCATGATGATTTGGACAACCTTACACTTGAAATTCGAATTTCTTTGAAACATATGAAATGTTATAAATTGAGTAGGCTTTCCAAAGGCTCAAGAATCACATTATTTGGACATTTGTATAGAAATATATGACCAATTGATTGAACATTGCTCATGTGACACATTCCTTGAATCAAACCTTGTTCTTAAACTTTGGTGCCTTTAACATGTAGTCTTCTCCTCAGCTTCAACACTTCATTTTAATAAGCCTTTTCTTGATTTTACAATTATTTCAATGATATTACTCTTGCACATAAATAATCATGTTAGTAAATCACAATTAATCAATGTGTATTGTTATCATCAAAATTATCATGTAGCCTTAGGGCTAACAATCTCCCCTTTTTTGATGATGACAAACCATTGATTGCTTTAAAATAATATCTAAATCAAGAATGAAAATAAAATCAAGAATAAATAAAAATTTGGCACTTGTTATGAATATAAGCAATCCAACCATTTCTCCCCCTTTTGTTATCATCAAAAAGATATAATCAAATTAATTACTCCCCCTAAATATATTCTCCCCCTTAACATATGTTACCATTCAAAGATTATCAAATAAAAGAAAAATTAAGATATATCCAACATGCCTAATTCTCTTCTAATTATGCAAAATCTCTCTTGACTAAGGGGTTTAATAAATATATCAGCTAATTGTTTTTCGGTGGGAACAAATTCTAAAGAAATATTACCTTTTTGCACATGATCTCTAATAAAATGATATCTAATCTCTATATGCTTAGTCCTAGAGTGTTGTATGGGATTTTTTGAAATGTTTATGGCACTTGTATTGTCACATTTGATGGGAATATGATCAAATACCACACCATAATCTTTTAAAATTTGTTTCATCCAAATAGCTTGTGCACAACAACTTCCTACTGCAATATACTCGGCTTCCGCGGTTGATAATGCAACAAAATTTTGTTTTCTACTAAACCATGATACTAATGCATGTCCTAGAAAATGGCAAAAGCCACTAGTGCTCTTTCTATCAAGAAGACTTCCAGCAAAGTCCGCATCGGAATAACTAATTAGATCAAAATTATCACCCTTAGGATACCAAAGACCTAGATTTATGGTACCAAGAAGATATCTAAATATCCTCTTTACAGCCTTAAGGTGAGATTCCTTTGGACAAGATTGAAATCTAGCACACAAACACACACTAAACATAATATCAGGTCTACTAGCAGTTAAATACAAAAGAGAGCCAATCATACCTCGATATTTTGTTACCTCAACATCTTTTCCTTTCTCATCTTTGTCAAGCTTGGTTAATGTACCCATAGGTGTGTTATATGTCCTTGAATTATCCATGCCAAACTTCTTGAGAAGATCTCTTGTGTATTTAGCTTGATTTATGAAGATCCCATCCATTGATTGCTTGATTTGAAGTCCAAGGAAGAAATTTAATTCTCCCATTAAGCTCATTTCAAATTCTTGTTGCATACACTTGGAAAATTCTTCACACATAGAAATATTAGTAGCACCAAATATAATATCATCAATATAGATTTGAACAATTAATAAATCATCATTTTTTGTTTTAACAAAAAGAGTAGTATCAACTTTTTCATTTCGAAACCATTATCAATGAGAAATTTTCTCAATCTATCATACCATGCTCTTGGTGCTTGTTTCAAGCCATAAAGTGCCTTTTTGAGTTTGAAAACATGGTTTGGAAAATCATGATTTTGAAAACCAAGAGGTTGCTCTACATATACTTCCTCCATAATGTAACCATTTAAAAATGCACTTTTGACATCCATTTGGTATAATGTAAAATTTTTATAACATGCAAAAGCACACAACATTCTAATGGATTCTAATCTAGCAACCGGTGCAAAAGTTTCCTCATAATCAATACCTTCTTCTTGATTGTATCCTTGAGCAACAAGTCTAGCTTTGTTTCTAATAATGGTGCCATTTTCATCTACTTTATTTCTAAAAATACATTTAGTGCCTATAATAGAATGATTTTTTGGTCTAGGGACTAATTCCCAAACTTGATTTCTCTCAAATTGGTTCAATTCTTCTTCGTGCCAAATCCTGACCTTTCGTCTTTTCGGCTTTCTTTAAAAAGTTTTTGGGGGGGGGTTCAAATTGGAAGAGCATATCAAATGATTTTAAAGTTTCTAAAAGAAAGATCTGTCTCATACACTTGTGGATGGTTCACCAATAATGAGATCTTTAGGGTTAGCTTTTGCATACCTCCATTCCTTTGGTAATTCTTGGGAAGAATCATTTACTTCCTCAAGCTTTTCTTGTTGAAGTTGTAATCATCTTGGCTCTTTTCATCAAGCCTTGATTCCTTGATTTGCCTTTCTACCTCAACAATATCATCATCTAAATTCTTGGAAGAAATAACATTAGTTTCATCAAATTCAACATGTATAGATTCTTCAATAGTAAGAGTCTTTTTGTTAAAAACTCTATATGCTTTACTATGGTTGAAGTAGCCAACAAAATTTCCAACATCGGCTTTTGCATCAAATTTTCTAAGGTTATCCTTAGATGTTTGTCAAATAAAACATTTACATCCAAACACTTTTAAAGAATCCGCTGTGGGTTTTCTTCCTTTCCAAAGTTCATAAGGAGTTTTTCCTTTATTAAAGCTCATAACATGGACTCTATTGATTATAAATCATGCGGTATTAACGGCTTCGGCCCAAAAATATTTTGGCAAATTATTTTCAAGCAACATGGTCCTAGCCATCTCTTGGATAGTCCTATTTTTCCTCTCAACAACACCATTTTGTTGTGGAGTTCTAGGTGCGGAAAAATTATGTTCAAAACCATTTTCACCACAAATATTTTCAAACGCGACATTGTCTACTTCACCACCATGATCACTTCTAATGGATACAATAGAATGCCCTTTTTTATTTTGGACTCTTTTTGTAAATTTTGAAAAAGCTTGTATGGCCTCATTTTTAGTTTTCAAGAATAATACCCAAGTGAATCTTGAGTAATCATCCACAATAACAAAAACATAATACTTTCCACCAAGGCTTTGAGTTCTTGATTGTCCAAATAAATCCAAATGAAGTAATTGTAGAGGTTTATTTGTTGAAATAAATTTCTTTTGTTTAAAAGACGTTCTCACTTGTTTTTCAAATTGACAAGCATCACAAATCTTATCCTTTTGAAATTTTATTCTTGGAAGACTATCAACTAAATCATTTTTAGAAAATTTTGAAATTGTGTCCATGCTAGCATGACCTAATCTTCTATGCCATAACCAAGCATCATGATTAACAATAAAACAATTTTCTACATTATCATTAACATCAATATCAATTGTATAAATATTACCACATCTATTACCAACAAATAATGTCTTATTGTTACTAACATCCTTAATCACACATCTATTAAGCTCAAAAGTAACAAAATATCCCTTATCACACAATTGACTAATGCTAATCAAATCATGTTTTAAACCATGAACAAGCAAAACATCTTTAATAAATGTGGGAGGGTTACCATATCGCGGGGCCGATTATCCTTGCCTTGCATTATCACCGAAGGTCACATATCCTCCTTTCTTCATGATTAATCTTGAAAATTTGGAGGCATCTCCCGTCATATGCCTTGAGCATCCACTATCTAAGTACCACTTGTGTTTGCCACTCTTTTGTCTCTCATCGTCACTTAAAGCCATGAAGCACATGTTTGCCACTTCGCAATCTTCTTCTTCGGTAGAGCTGGCTTCACTATCATCCCAATTTGTGGCTTTCATTGCTTTGGATTTCTTGTTTTGACTTTTGAAGTAAGGACAATCCATCTTTACATGTCCCGGTTTCTTGCACTCATAGCAAATGACTTGATCATTTTTCTTATCTTGTTTTGAGCTTTGCCCTTTGTACTCCCTTCTAGAGTTCTTCTTGAATCCTTGGTTTCTTCTAATCATCCTTTTTAACTTTCTTGTGATGAATGCAAGATCTTCATCATCTCCTTCATCGTTGGACTCATCATCTTCTTTTGTTGAAGATTTGAAAGCGATATTTTTCTTTTTCTTGAAATCTTCTTCGTTCTTCTTCAAGGTGATTTCATGAGTCATGAGAGAACCCATAAGTTCTTCTAATGGTAGTTTGGTGAGGTCCTTTGCTTCTTGAATTGCCGTCACCTTTGGCTCCCAAGATTTTGGTAGACACCTAAGAATCTTTCTCACCATTTCAACATTAGAATAAGATTTGCCAAGAGATTTCAAACTATTAATAATATCCGTAAATCTAGTAAACATTTCAGAAATTGATTCATCCGATTTCATTTCAAAAAGCTCATAACTATGAACTAGCATACTAATTTTGGATTCTTTAACTTGACTAGTTCCTTCATGAGTTACTTCAAATGTGTGCCATATTTCCTGTGCCGTAGAACAAGTAGATATTCTATTAAACTCATTTCTATCTAGAGCACAATATAACACATTCATAGCTTTAGCATTCAAACTCAATTTCTTTTTATCATCTTCACTAAACTCTTTAGGTTCTTTAAGCATGCATTCCCCATTTTCAATTTTGGTAGTAACAAAAGGTCCTTCCAAAACAATAGACCACAAATCATAATCAAAAGATTTCAAGAAAATACTCATTCTAGTTTTCCAATAAGAGTAATCACTTCCATTAAAAAATGGAGGTCTAGAAATAGAAAGCCCCTCAACATATGAAGTTGAATTAAAAGTTGCCATAGCTCAAAATCGTTTAAGATTTAAAAAAAAGTGAGCAACCTTGCTCTGATACCACTTGTTGACCCAGGTATGACAACCCGAGAGGGGGGGTGAATTGGGTTTTATTTATCAAAACGAATTTATAAAACTTTTCTTGAAAGATAAAAATTATTTCACTTTTTCTGTTGAGAATAGAAGTGAAGAAGATGAAAATAGAAGTTGTCTAAGATGCAATCAAGAGAATAGCAATAAAGAACAATCACAAGTGCAAGTTATTGTAAAGAGGATAGGGATATAGAGAGTGCAAACTCGATGTACGTGGTTCGGCAAACCTTGCCTACGTCCACGGGCTCCTAGCTCTACAAGCTAGGCTTTCCACTAAGTTTTAGAAATCTTTACAACTTGCTTGATGAACAACCTCACCAAGACTTTTTCCTTCAACTCTTGATAACACCACCCAAAGTTCTTCTGATGAACACCCTCACAAGGAAGAGTTCTCTCAAGGATAACTATTATCCTTTACAAGAATATCTCACTCTCACCACAATACAAGAACAAAGATAACTTTTACAACAAAGTACAACTCTCTTCAAAGAGTAGATAAAGAATATAAAAGCTCTATAAACTTGATATTTCTCTTGGCTTTTTTGCTTGATAAAATTCTTCTCTTGCACTTATTGAATGCATGGGAGAATGGCTCCTTTTATAGGCAAATGAGATGAACTTAATCAAGTGAAGACACCAGCTCCAAATTTTCTGCCCACCATAAAAACCGTAATTTTGTCTGCCATTTTTGTCAATGTTCCGTTTGAAATTTGAAAATCTGTAAAACATAAAGATCTTGCAAATTTGAATAGCTTTCCCGCATCAAGAACCAAGTCATTTGGATAGCTGTAGCTCAAGATATGGCCAAAACACCGTTCGGTGCTCATGTGACTTGATTTTTCTTTCTTGTGTCAGTCCACCAAATTGAATGATAATTCTGTTAGCCTTCCATTTGAAATTTGAAATTTCTTCAAAACATAAAAGATCTTAATATTTGAATAAGCTTTCCAAAACATTAAGAATCAAAGCATTTGGATATCTCTATCTTAAGATCTGGCCAAAACACCATTCGGTGCTCATGTGAGTTGATTTTTCTTCTCTGTGTCAGTCCACCGAATTGCATGTCAATTATGTCGACCTTCCAATTGAAATTTGAATTTCTTCAA